>JALRMM010000403.1:0-31594 GCA_026122155.1 Zymoseptoria crescenta
TTAGCCGTCGGCGGATCTTTGATTGAAGAGATCTCGCCGGCTTCTGGAGGGGAAGTGTGTTGCGGCGTGGACATGGCAGGGTCACCCCGGGGGCGAGAGTGGCCTATTTCTTTTTCCATTTCTTTTTCCATCTCTTTTTCCATTTCTTTTTCCATCTCTTTTTCCATTTCTTTTCTCCATTTCCAGTTCTAGTTCTATTTCTATTTCCTTTTCTATTTCCATCTCTTTTTCCATTCCTTTTCTCCATTTCTTCTTCTAGTTCTATTTCTTTTCTCCATTTCTTTTTCGTTTTCTTTTTCTATTTCCATCT
Source organism: Zymoseptoria crescenta (assembly GCA_026122155.1). NCBI lineage: Eukaryota > Fungi > Ascomycota > Dothideomycetes > Mycosphaerellales > Mycosphaerellaceae > Zymoseptoria > Zymoseptoria crescenta. The sequence goes on from JALRMM010000403.1 coordinate 311, forward strand.
CTCTTTCCATCTCGTTTCTCCATTTCTTTTTCGTTTTCTTTTTCTATTTCCATTTCCATCTCTTTCTCCATCTCTTTTCTCCATTTCCTTTTCTATTTCCATCTCTTTTCCCATCTCTTTTCTCCATTTCTTTTTCGTTTTCTTTTTCTATTTCTATTTCCATTTCCATCTCTTTCTCCATTTCTTTTTCTATCTCCATCTCTTTTTCCATCTCTTTTCTCCATTTCTGCTGCTACTTCTATTTCTATTTCTATTTCTATTTCTATTTCCATTTCTTGTCTCCGGTTCTTCTTCTAGTTCTATTTCTTCTCTCCACTTCTTCTTCTACTTCTATTTCTTTTTCCATCTCTTTTTCCATTTCTGTTTCGATTCTATTCTTTCCATTTCGTTTTCCTTTTCCTCTTTCTTTTTCCTTCTCTTCTTGGTTTTCTTCTTCCGTAGCCGAGATGTCGCACCCGCACCGAAAAGTGCACCGAGACGTGTATAGAGAGGCGTCGGGCAGGGTCACCCCCCGGGCGAAAGTGCGCGGGTCGACATACTTACCCCGGATGTCGAGATGTGTCCCACCACGCCGCTATCTCAACGCCGCCGTCCGGTCGTCCCTGGCGCCACCGGAGCCGGAGTTATCGCCACCGGAAGGCGAAAAGAGGCGTCGGGCGTCGGGCAGGGTCACCCCCCGGGCGAAAGGGGCGTCGGTCCGGCGGTTTCGATCGAGTCTTCGGCGGCGACGGCGAGGGTCGATCCGGACCTCCTCCTCGGGTATATCGGCCCCGGCGGACTCGATTCCGGGGTCGGTCTGGCCGTGCGGGCGTCTGTGGCCGAGATATCGCACCCGCACCGAAAAGAGTATATAAGGCTGCCGACAAGAAGAGAGGCATCTGGTCTTGTATGCATTTGGGCCCGCATTCTGAGCTGCTTTGGCTCTGCGTTAACTCCCGGGTCGTTCGGCAGCTCGACAGCGGGAGCAACGCATACTCCATGCTTCGTCGCTGGGATCATTTTATTTAGAAGTGTCTATGCAGCGGAGTAAAGACTCAGAGGTTCACTACACTGCTACGAAGCTTCGTTGGTTGCTGCCAATCGTTCGACGTTATTTGCTAGCGCGATCTTGAACCATCAGCCATCACGCGAAGCCGACTCTGACGCCGGCATCTAATATACTTGCGAGACATCACAGTAAAGCAAGTCTTGCGGGACGTCTGCAGTACCCGATATCCCGATCATTCCACACTGAAACACAGAGGAAGGCCGTTGGCAGAACACGAGACAGAGCCCGTTATGATTGTTTCCATCTAAAGCTTGGCGATCATGCTATATGTGGCGGGCACGGAAGGTGTGTCGTGTCTTCTGGTACGCTCAGCAGATGAAATCTTCATCATCCAGCCTGCTACGTAGATGTGTCAGTACCGCGTGTGAGGTTCACAATGCTTCACGTACACATCTCGGCGAGTGAAGACGTTGGCAAGGGCGTGGGAGATGCTGTGAAGGGAAAGACCCGCAGCGGTGCTGTCGACGCTGGAACAACGTGTTAGTATGTTTGAGTGAGCAGAGAGGAATGCTGAACTTACTGGGCTTCCCGAGCAACGACGTTGGCCTCAATGGGCTTTGGAAGTGCGGCGGCAAGACCAGCTGCGGTCAACAGCACGAGGATTTGGGTGGTCTTCATCTTGATTGTGGACGGTAGTGCTTGCTCGTGGAAAAAGTGCTGGTGTCGTATGCGATTAAAGGCCTCCTACTTGAACAAATCCCGTTCTCGCCGCGGTATATGTCGGCCGAAAACTGCCCCGCACTCTTTCGGATCAACATCTGGTCTTGAGCTGGCTCTGCCGTCTAAAGACGTTCCGTCGTGGGATCTTGGAGAGACCCTGTCATTTGGTGGGACAGCGATGAGCACGGCTTGCGTGTCGGCAACGACCTAGTCTGTGATGGCGTCTCCGGCCCTCCACCGCGGCGCGGCGTGATACATGCAGCCATTCATGGGGAGGGTGTGCACAAGGGATCCAGTCCACGGCGACTAGGCCTCTGCCAAGACTGCCATGATGTCTCGGGGCCTGTATTTCGCGCGACATGGATGAGCTACCCTGTCGTGATACAACTCCACCCGCCGATGCCTCGTTAGAGCTGTCGTTCTTCAGCCTCATCATTTTTGAAGCTGGCGCAGGACCGGCACACGGCAGTTGCGTGCTGCCGAAGTGATTGTCAACTTGTTGTGCAAGTTGTGTCAGCCTACGACAAGGTCCGACGTCAAGCAATCGGACTGCCCCGCTTGCACTCTTCTTCCTGACGAGGCATGGAGCAGCCATGCCAGAGACAACGGAGCTTGCGCAATATTTACGCAACCACTTCGGCTCGTCGCGGAGGCAGAGCTGTAGAGCTCGGAAAAGCCAATCGGAGGCTGCGGAGTGCTGCTGGGATGCAACGCAGGTCAACGGATTCTCCAACGGTGAGATGGGACGTGGCGGAGGTAGAAGATCCGCTGGCCCGAGAACCCCTGCGGTGAGGTCGACTGTTGGAGGAGGATTATCGACGGACAAATGAGGTCTCAGGTAGCACGGGCTAGAATTTGCATTGCGTAGATCGTATGAGTTGATACGGTCGACTAGGAAGGAGAGTGAGCGAGCAATGATCAACAGATTACTTGCTGTAGAGACAGGCATCAAAGAAGGCATCCAAGAAGAGAGTGAAAGGTGAGTGCGAGGTGCAGTGCTGACTCCCAGCCGCGAGCGGGTGACGACAAGCTTCAGGTCTTTGAGTGTCTGCATTGGCATGTGAAAGTCTGACAAATGTAAGTGTGATGGCCCTTGCTTGCGTCCTGGCTGTGTCCAGAATCATCTGCCGGTTAGGTGGTCGACCGAGAACAGGTTTCATCCGCGTGACTTCTGAGGTGAAGATTTACTTACGGCAAGATGTCCTGAAGAATGGGAGAAGACTGAAGCAACATAGCGGCAATCTGGAAAGTCACCACTCGTGTCATTTTCAGCACTGAGAATCACAAGTACCGGCTCCAGTCCTCACTCTCGAAGAACTGCTCAAGCGGAGTCGTCTCGATGCCCAGCTCCTGTGGCAACTTCACCTTGGGATTTCCGCCGGTGAAGCCGAACTCCGGCACGAAGCGAAACCATGCGTACATGTCCTCTGCATGTCCTTCGGGAATCATGGCCTTCCAGTCACTCGCCGGGATTGACTTGGCTACTGCCTTGACTCCGAGTGAGCAGCCCCATCTCTCTGCCAATTCCTCCTTGGAGACGGACTCGCTATGGCAAGTGAACTTGGTCAGCTTCTGATGAAACGTCTTGGCCAACAGAAAAGTGAACGTACCTCGCACAAATCAAATCGATGCCGGGCGGGAAGCGGCGGACCAAGGCATCGACGAATGCTCCAGCGTCCCGGCTGCACCAAATTTCCGGAAACTTGACGTTGTCTCCCGTGTGCTCAGGCTTTACAAAGAAGTAGCCGCTGCCGTCTCTCTCCTTGTGCGGCGCGCAGTACAGCTGGTCCCGGGAGTTCTCCAGATACATGCCCATGGCGACTGTGCTCAATCGCTTGCTGAGCTCCGGAATCTGGTCGCGGACGTGGTCTTCGATGGCGGCCTTGGAGTCGGATTGATGTCCCGTAGTGCATCTGCCCCCGCTCCACTTCTTAATGCCGGTTAGCGTGGAGAAGACGAAATGTGTCAAGGTTGAGAGCACGTCTGGGTCAGACGCGGCTTCGGCGATGTTGAGGCCGTGGCGGTATTCCCAGTCGCGGGCGAACTCGCTAAGAGCCTGGCCTGCTGCAGCAGCTTTGCTTCGCAGATGCTTACTCTCCGTCGTCTTTGACAAGACAACAGCGTAGTCAGTCACGGCGAAGATAGCACTGGCGCCCTTGAATGCTCCGCGAAGCGAGCCCACATCGTCGAAATAACCCTGCACAAGTTCCACGCCTTGGTCGGCGAGAAGGCGGGCTTTTGGTGAGTCCGGGTTGCGGGCAATACCTCTGACGATCCAGTCCCGATGCTTCAAGAAGTGACTGGCGACTGAGCGTCCCTACAATGCATCAGTGCCGGTGACTCCTCGCGAGGTGATGTGAATACTCACTTGGGAGCCTGTCACTCCTGTGATGACGATGAGTTTCTGAGGCATCTTGATCGAATCGAGTTGCTGGGAGTTGGGAAGGCGTGCGTGTCTGCACTCCGGCCTGCTGGTGGGTGGGCGAGATACATGCCTTCAAATGACTTGTCGTCTTCGGAGCTGTGCTACGTCCTCCCTCGTGTAAATTGTCATCGTTCGTCGACCGTGGCGCAATGCGCTCTGCGAGGCCCTGGCACCAAGGCGTCTCCAGCAACCGAGCCAATGAATCGCGATGCCAAGTGTGCATTTGCTGTGCTCGCGGACTGCCCTGCCTACGTGAGACAGCTTTGTGATCCTTCGCCAATGTTTGATCTGTAAGCAAGAGCTGGAACCCTGACAGAGAACGCTCAACGAGTGTAGGAGGAATCAGTGAAATGCACGCAGGCGTTTTGACATCCTGGTGCAGCACGGCTGACGTGGTCACTGTACACTCTATCCGATACATGCACCGGAAGCTTGAACAGTCTTTTTTTCGAGAGTTGCATTAGTCGAAAGAGAAAGCGAGATAACCTACTGATCCTTGGCACTTAGCTTGTATGCGCCATTCAGAAAACGCTTCATCTCAGCATACACCTGGGATGACGCTCTTGAATCGTTGGCGACGGTCACACACCTGTTTAGTGCGAAGACCTTGACGCGGTCGTACATCACTCGCCACTCTGCTCCGGCCACGGGATCTCTTGTCCTTGGGGGCATAAAGCTCCCTTATGGGCCGCGCGACAGGCAACGCAGTGTTTGTTCGATTTGAAAGGTGCCACAATGGCCACAAACAGATCAGGGTGGCCCGGCACCGGAATAGGCAGGTACAGACGCATGAACCCCGGACTGCGCTGGAAGTGAAATTGCAGGAGGCGGGTCTTCGTCCCCCGTCCAGGACTGAGCTCGAGCACGAGAGGAGGCGGGTGCTCCGGCGGGCATGCTCCACGCAAGAACTGCATGACGCTGATGCTGGCCACAGTCTCAACCTTGGTCAGGTCGACGGAGAACTCTGTAGGCGCTACTTTCGGCAAGTACTCGAAAGGGGCTTCAACGCCACCCATGCTGAATTTAGTGCCAACGAGATACGGATTGTAGGCACCTTTCGTGTCGATGCATGCCACCCAAAACCGCTCGTCCAGCCGACTCACATGTGCCAGAGTTTTGTGGGACCCGATCGCGTTCTTGCATGCATTCTCCACGTCGACCACCGAAGGGTCGACGAGAGGCAGTTGCGGCGTATTGATCGGAAGGTAGACATGATGGTGGTTCTCCACCGGGGTCCACGGCTTGAATGGGACGATTGTGTGCTCGATTTGGAGCTTGTGCGCAGCTGCCGCTGGGTCTTGCTGTGCTGATCGTACCGCGTTACTCGTTGCACCCAGAGTGATCGCACCGAGGCCGGGCGGGCGGAAGTACCCACTGCCGGACGCAGCCGCGTACGTGGAGCTTCCGGCGCCGCGGGGAATGCTTGAGGAGTGCTGGGGGAATGCGGGATCGTAATGAGCCCCTAGGTCTTCGAGACTGCGATCGAGATATGAAGAGGGTCGTCGAGTATGCATATCGCGCTCGTGAGTGCCGTCCTGACCGGCTGTTTCCTGGATTCTGCTCTGGTGATGCTGAGTACCGACGCCACTCATGAGTGCATTGGTCATCGGCGCTTCAATGCGCGTCCGCTTGACACGCTCCTGATCGGACGCAGCGTCAGAGCCATAGCTCGAGCGTGTGCGTTTGCTGGATGCGGCCTTGATGTCCTGAGGCTCATCCTCGATGTCGTCTTGACTGAGAATAGCACCCACTCGACGGACTGTGTCCGGATCTTTCAGGGCCGATTTGAGCCAGTCGGCGATGGTAGTGGCTTCCAGATTCCGGACGACATCCGCGAGAGTCTTGCGCCGATCTGATGCCACGTCATTGCCTTTCAGTTCCTTCTTCATCCACCGTGCCGTGCTCTTCATAGCCTTCGATGGGGCGGACGCGAATGGCGTACCCGCGAGTTTCTGCTTGACCATGAAAGCGGCGTGCGGAACCACGAGTTCGTGATCCGGAGGTAGTGTTGTCAGTGCCATGAGGGCGCAGTTCAGTCCCGCAGTGTCCATCTCGACGGCTTCGTCATCGTCGTCTTCCTTGCTCTCGTCATAGCGCTTCGGTCGTTTCCCTGAAGTGGGGGCCCTGGCTTGCGGGGTAGAGGTGCGAATGGTCAGGGAGGTCTCATTGGGCGCGAAGTTGGGTTCGTCGTCGATCATTTCTTCCTTGATGAAAGGGGTGATGTTTTGGAGGACGCGATCGCGGGAGGCGGCCAGAACGGCGGGTGTCGCACGTGTGGGAGGGACGTAGGGAGCCATGTGGCTGGCTCCTGGCGGCATCGGAGGCTGCGCGGACCTGTCTTTCCATTAGCGGCCGAATCTCCCTGACCTCACTCGTCTCTCCGATCGCCTCACCTCTTGTCGGGCTTGCCCTTCTCTGACTTCCGGCGAGCCATGACCATCGACAAGTTCGATGCTCGAGTGTGGAGAAGTTCACGTCGGACTTGTTCATTTCGCAGGCTGTGTGGTGGCGGCGAAGACTTCTGTCCAACCGCCTCGAACATATGTCCGGCCTGCAAGCTGCGCCCATCGTACTTGAGACTACCCGCACAACCAGTGGAGAGGCATATATGTTCCGAGACCACTCCTCACCGTCAGTTCGTCACGACGGGAGTTGCGTGAAGAGCAACTGCAGCATGTGATTCTTCGGCTGTGTTCAGCCTTCCTGCAGATCACATCACTTTGTCGCCGCGTCGGTTGTCATGCTCTAAGCGGGCTTGCGATAGATCTAGCGGGCCGGCGTCGAAAAGAGCACCGAGCTCGAAATCGCCCGTCGCCTTCACACAGACTCGCACAAGAGACATTTTCGATGCATCACATTTGAGTGGCCCGCCACATCTGCAAGATCTTCCGCTGTCGCTCGATACACAAGCCGACAAGAACAGGGACACTTTCCACGAGTCCGGGGAGTCTTTGACATTGGCTGGGCGCACCCGAACTTTCAGCCGCACCGCGCACGATGGTCACCTCACGTCCCACACCAACGGCAGGTCCGCCTCCAAGACAGCAAAGTACAAGAGAACCGAATCCGCGCTTGCTTCCCGGACATTGACCTATCGCACAGTGTTCTCTTCGCTGAACCCGCAGCTCTCCATGGGTGCAGGTACCGCGTCTTTTCACGCCACCGGTCGACGGTCGAAATCCAAGAATCGAAAAGCTGGTGAAGGCGAACAAGTGGGAGTGACAGAGGCTGTCCGCGATGTCGAGGGAAATGATGAAGATCGTCAGCAACACTCCAGCACCCCCAGTACTACTCGCATCGCCACCCGACACCGCATCCCGCCGCTGGCGTGCATACCTCTGTCCGTCACCAAAAGGCAAGACGGTCAGGGCCTTCTCGAATACACAGTGAGATGGGAGCCAACCACACACCTGACCGCAGAGCTGCAGTCCAAGTTTCCTAACGATCGGCCGAAAGTGTATGTGGAGGGCAAATGGTGGAGAGTGGAGCGACTTGTTCATCTTGGTGTGGAAGACGGAGATCCACAGACACAAGTACACTGGAAGTCTTCCACTCTTCCTATTTGGAAACTTCCGTCGGCGTGGGACGCCATGGCCCATTACGATCGTTTTCACCCCCGGCCAAAGACATTCGATCTCGGGCGATGGGGACGGCATATCACCGGGGTACAAGATCCGGAGCCCGAGACAACTACAGTCAGGCATGGAGCAATTAAGGACGACATCTTCACCCCTGAACGCGGGATCGACTACACTGCCGCTTTGCTCGAGAAGGCGCAAGCGCAGTTGAACGGGGATGGTCTGAGCTATCCTGCAGTTCTGCAATACCTCAACATGCCTCGTAGGCAGAGACTGAGATTTTCGAATTCGTTCACGAGAGAGGGAAAAACGTGGGATCTGTCGCGGAGTGTCAAGTTTCGGGCTGCATTCGTGCACGTCGCTGGGTACGCCCAGACTGATGAATGTTGGCACTGCCTTGAAAGAGAAGGCCCTTTCACGAAATGCGTCACTTCGAGAGACGTTTTCGAAGGAGCCTGCACGAACTGCGCGGCTGCAGGGCGTGGTACCCAGTGTCAGTACCACAATAAGCGTGAGTATGATCTGTTGCTTCCTTGCCGACCGCCTTGCTGACCTGCACAGTGGTATGGAAGATGAACGTTCGACCCGAGGCGGGGAACGACGATGGAAATGAAGATGCAGACGCCGGCGTATCCGCCGCAGTTGAGGACCCCGCACTCAACGCTACGGCCAGCATGTCCATCCAATGGGTCGTCGATCAACATGGTGATTATGCTGCTGAACTGCAAATGCATACGCCAACTCCGCAAGGGGGACGATGGCATGTAGCTGGCGTACTTTCAGAACCATGTTCCACTCCCTTCGGTGAACCAACCCGTGCCTTCGATTCCTCCGTCTAGCAAAACATCCGCCAATCCTCTTCCACACATCCCGCCTCCGCCGCATTTACCCGTAAAGCCCACGAAGCTCCACATTCTTCGACACCCATAAGTTCCCTGATGCTCGCAATCCTCATGCGCAGCATGCACCTCTTCCCCACGACAGTCCTCAGAAACTAGGCGGTCTCGAGTCCGGCGCCGGGCATGCACGGTGATTATGACCGTAAGCTACTTATCGGATCTGAAGCCACGCATTAGTGAAGCAGCAAGCAGGGTGACCATCTCTTCCAGACGTACTGCGAAGTAGTCAGCGTCTGTTTGCAAGACTTGGTTCGGCTGGAGATGCGTCAGATCGATGTCGAATTGACCGCTCAAGCCGTGCGCCGTACGACTGTAATTGCGAGACAAGCTACAACTAGCATAGCGAGCATAATGAGGAGAGAGAACTCCTTGCTGGTGCTATCTCCCAGCTAAGACCGATGAGACGAGAAATGTTCTGATTAGTCATGGTCTGGAAGGTTCTTCGTACATTTGGGGTTGTTAGTGAAGAGCTTGACGCTTCAACGGACGGAGGAAGGGATGGATTAGTGCCGTAGCAAAACTTGCGACGAAGTGTCTATAGTTCCCCGGTGGCCTGATTTTCCTCGACGGGCAAACTGCATAACATAGATGCAGACATCGGACACTGACAACAAGGGAAAGGCCGACTTGCTGCCTCTACCACCGTCTGAAACGAAAGACCAGAGCACTGATCAAGACGTGCGCTTCCAGGTATGAGATCCAGTATCCCGAACGCCAATTCGGTTTGCAGATCTATGATACATTCCATCTCTGCCTCATGCAAGCTGAGAAAGGGATTTTCAAGAACCGAGACAACTCGATAGCGCACCGATAAGGTCCCACAGCGTTCACCTCCGCCTCCGCAAGCTGACCTCCTTTCCACTCCTCCCTCCCTCCACCGCCCCCTGGTCCACCGCCTTGATCGCTTTATCACACAAGATCCCGCTGCCATGGTCCGTACAGTACCGGCACGGCCTCCTCTGATCCATCGGTCTGAACGCCGGCCGCACCACCTTTCCCGAAGCATCCAGTAAGCTCGGGTAGAAAACCAACATTCGGGGCGGAAACATGAAGTGAATCACAACGAACGACTTCCTGGTTCCTTTCTTGGCATTGAGCAAGCGGTGCACAGAGAACTTGTACTTGTCCGCCGGTGGAAACGTGGCTCGCACCGCGGTGAAGATATTTTGGCTGTGCAGCTGCATGCCGGTGAGGTCGGCAATGTAGTACCTGCCTGTCGGACATGGGATACTCTCGGGCTTGATTTCCTTGCCGTGGATCTTGACGGTAGTACCCAACATCCAGTAAGCGAAGTGGAAAGGCTCGAAGACCCAGGCGAGTGGGCCGCACCGCCCGATGGTATGTGAGACCAGACCAGCTTTATCGCATGCCAGCTTCACTTCATCTTCGGCGAGGTCGGCGAGTCCGATGTCGGGTGTGCCGGTGAAGAGGATGACTGACCTCGAGTGATCTTTTCTGGCAAGGCCGGAGTGTGGGATGGTAACGGGAGGTGGCAGAAGAAGTCTCCTTCTTGATGGCCTGAAGTTCGAACGAGCAGAGTGCTGGACCAAACGTGGCTTGGGTGCTTTGTGCGAGGGTGACGGCGCATCGCTGGCCTTGACGGCGGCGAGGGGTTGGAGAGCTGCAACTTCGGCTCAGTATAGCTTTCTGGGTGATGGCACAGTTGGGAGTTTCTCACCAATCGAGCTGACTGGAGGACATGTCTTCGCACGGAAAGACCTGGACCTTACGGGACTTGGCAGGACGACACAGGCTCTCAGACTGCTAGTATCCTCTTCTTTGATCTTGATCACCGCCTCAGCGTTCGACTTGGTGTCGGGAGGGATTGACTTCTCGGGCTTCTTGGAATCGTTCCGGCGAGCTTTTCCTGCCTTTGGTTGCTCGACTGTTTTCGCACTGCCATAGTCATCTGGCTTCGCTTCGATATTGGGTGCGAGGCTTGGGCTGCTAGTAGGTGGAGTGGGAAGACCAGTTCTTGTCGGATTTGCGGAAACGTTCGTCTTTCTTTTGCCGTTCGGTGCAGAATGCGGTTTGCTGCCAAGCGATGCGTCCATGCTTGGCTTCTTCAAGGTGGTGAGCTTGGTCTTCTTGACGTCGGGCAGCTTGCCGCGCTTGCTTTGTCCGGCGTCCGCGCTCTTACTGGACAGATCAGTAGCTTCTGGCTGCGTCGGAGAGCTCTTAGCAACCATCGTGGAGAGCCGCGGACGCTTGCTGGGTCCTGCTTCGGAGTTGGTGATGGGTGCCATTGTGTAGCCTGGTTTGGGTGCTTGAGTTGCCTCATCTGCAGAGGAAGCGTCCTCTTGCGGGAGTACATTGGCTTTTCGCTTCCGCTTCACGACTGCTTCAGACAGATTGGGATTGATTGCCGCCGGCGGAGAGATCGCAAGCCCAGAGGCATCAACCTTGGGAACTTCCGACTTGATAGAGCTGACTGCTTTTGAGCTGCTTCGTCTGGACCTTCTCTCCCTGTCAAGAGCGGCCCTCGTTCCCAGAATATTGGCTGCGATCGAACTCAGGGTGGGACCATCGTCAATCCAGTCAGTCAGCCAATTCCCGAGTTCGTGAGCTATACGTTGACGCAGCGGCTTGCGAATTCCCTCGACTCTGGCAGGCATGACTTTCAACTTCCGAAGGTGCTGCGTGATCTCGCCGAAGAATTCCTGGAACGTGGTCTGTTCAGAGGCCCCCAGCCAGCTGATGGCCATCTGCTCCACGCAAACAGAACCCAGAATGCCGCCCGGAGTGTCAATGTTCAAAGCTTGGAGTGACTTCAACATCGTTTTCTTGTTGACGTTCCGACTCCAGGGAAGCACCAGCTTGGTCGGGCGGCGAGGTGGGCACTTCTTGCTGAGAGGTGGAGAGCTGACGGCGTCGTCTGAGCTGTCCGAATTGCTGCCATCACTCTCGTCGGACCTCATGTTCTCATCCTCGCCGTCGCTTTGCTGCTCTCCCGCTTCCGATCCGCCATCATCATCTGCACATGAGACACGCTCGGCCGGTTGTTCCTGTTTGACTGCCTCCTTCTTTCGCCTCTTCTTCGCTCGCTCGCTTGGCTTCGTCTTGGCCGCAACGAAGTCTCTGCCATCCGGTTGGATTTCGACGTCGGGAGATGCTGATCGGACTCGCCTCTTGGCCGCCTTCTTCCTCGGCGTTTGCGGCGTCGACATCCCTGTGCAACTTCCATGTCGGGTTAGCCTCGCAGCTGTCAAGATTTGTGACGGAAGCTCACCTCACTTCGACTTGGACTTCGACAAACACACAATGAGCCAGCGTCGATGAGAAGTGTCAAGAAAATGGCAGTGTCGGTGAAAAGAAGATGACCAAAGTGCGATACCAAGACCAAAAAATCTCCTGCATGACCGCCCGCACGAAATCCCACGGCCGTACAAGGCGGGTCCCATGCAGCGACCGGGTGTGCCGGTCTTGAACACAGAAAATGATCAATTTTGTGATCAACCTGTCTGTGGTTGTCCACCGGCAGAGACCGCCCTGGGAGACCCGCAGTAGACTTCCGGCAGGAACTCCCATTGACCCATCGGCGTGGCATCTGCATCGCCCCTGCTCGGCGCCAGCAGCGCTCCGTCCGGACTGTGCGATGTTATTGATACTGATGCAGTATACGCGTGAGACCGCGATGCTTTGCGCGTTGGCATTTTCCGTCTTCTGCGTCGACTTTCTCTTTCTGCTTCCTTCTTGACCTTGCTCAACTTCCTCCTGCTCCATCATTCTCCGATGCCACGAGATCGCTACCACGCGGAGCTACAACTCAACCTCCGCCGACAGATCGATCACAGATTTCGACCCGCTCCCGAGAGTGGATCACTCGCGGACCTCGCCCGGAGGAACAATCGCAGCTCTGCTCTTACTCCGGATCCAAGAGAGCGGCGAGCGTTGAAGCAGCGAGACACGATGCGTACGTGGTTTTGCCCACTGAGAAGGTAATGCAATACTGATCACTTCTCGAAGCACTCCAACCACGAACCGGAGACTCCTTCCAACACTCCACAGCACGCTCGAGGCACAGGCAGCTGGTAGGAGATGAGACGACGGTAAGACGAGTCGGAAGAAGGAGGAGCGCTGGCTTGCGAGAGCATGCCTTTGATCACGAAGGTGATTCTGATCAGAGTGGCGAGAACGGTGGACAGGACGACATTGCGGAGGACCACAGCGAGTACAGCGAGGACAGCGAGGACAGCGAGGACAACGAGGACAGCGACTCCGATGCGATCGATGCCGATGGTGGACATAAGGCGCATGATCTGAATCGTGCGGATACGATGTCGCTTGTCGACGAGGCGGAGATGGCCATGCCGTCGATCGAAGGCATTACGGACAGATCATGGATTGTCGGTCATGTTGGCGGCCACCGGGAAAGACGCGGGATCGTGGACTACCTTGTTCACTGGGCTCCATCCCGCCATCCAACGTCCCAGGTCGAGATTCAAATCAATCAGGACGGCGGACAGTCTGTATTCGTTGATGGTGCGCCGTGGCCGGTGTCGCGAGTAAAGCCAGATGATAATGACGAAGATCAGACCTGGATCGACTGGCAGGCCACCTGGCATTCGACCTGGGATCTTCGCTGCGCTTTGAAGGCGATTGAGATATACCGGAAAACCCCGCTCGCCCACTTGGGACAAAACTGGGCATTCACGAAGCGCTTCCAAATCACGCACGACCCGGAACCAGATGGCAAGTATGGACCGGTGGATTGCCATGTTATCTATCCACGGGAAGGCCTGGATTACACTCGAAGCTTTCTTGCATTGCTGAAGCAAGACTTTGAAAATGGCAGTCTCCACCTCACCTCCTCCGTCGCTACAAATCTCAACATGCCGGCCCGACAGCAACTCACCTTTCGTCCCGACTTTGTGGCACAGGGTATGTCGTACAAGCTTCACGCCAACAACATTTTGGCAGTCACGACATATGTCGCTGGCTTTGCTCGCGAGACGCCATGCGAACGCTGCACGGGTGGAGCGACCCTGCCGTTTCCCAAATGCGTGACGATGCCCAACTACAACAATGGCGCCTGCGTCAATTGCTCCCTCTCAAAGTTCAGCGTATCTTGCACGCATCGACCTGACGGTATGGAAGTGCCTGAATATCTGTTATCAAGCTCCAAGACTGACGCTCACAGTCCTGTGGCAACTTCTGGCCAGACCCGACGAGGAGGATGAGGAGGATGAAGATGATGGAGACGATGAAGACGGCGTGGCTCTAGAAGAAGCACGGCGAAGGCCATCAGCTGATGATTTCGATCCCGATGGTCCAACGGCCAGTGAACAGCGACCAACCATGATCGACGCGCCTATTCGACAAGGCTCTGGCGCGCTCGGCAGAAGTGGACTGGAAGTCTTGGATCTCAGCCATGAGGACCCAGGAGAAATCATCGCGCTCCTGAACGCCAGCTCGACATCGGCGGCAGCAGGTCCAGACGCACCGACTTCCTCCTCTTCTCGACCGGAAGGCTCTACCTCCGAATCTTCACCGCTCCCGAATTACGGAGTGCTCGAGTCGTCCCCAGACGCAGCCGGCGAGACAAATGGCACCATGTCTTCCCAGCAAACTTCACCCTCGCCCTACAATGCAGGACCAAGCTCATCGCAGACCGGTGATAGGTCACGGAAGCGACAAAGAGGATCGGGTGTCTCCGCCGGGCCTTCGCGTAGGCTACGACGCTGTTGGAACTCGTCCCGTACCGCAGTCGCGCAGCAAGCCGCCACATCTCGCCATGGTATCGATGCTGCTACGCGCTCCGCCGAACGCACCTCCAGCTTGGACATCATTCTTCCTGAAATGCCGGATGAGAACGCCCCACTGTCTGAGAAACTCGTTGCCATAGAGAACTTCAGCCACGTCGAATGCCCGAGCTGGCTCATGCGGTGCCAACACCCCTTCAATATCTTCCACGTCAAGTCAGAGGCCGCCTCAATTTCTTTACCAGCCATCAACGACGGGCGCTCCGTGCCAATTCATCAGCCCGGATTGCGGAAAAGTCACAGCTTCAGCGCCAAGCCAAGCTCGTCGTCCGTTCCGCGAGATAGCAAAGAAGTCGTCTTCCGCGGTCAACGCTTCGCCGCGGGCGAACTGACCGAGCTTCAAATACAATCCATCCTGAGTCGCTGCCCCTGCCGTACCACGCAGCTCCTCCACGAGGCATGGGAGGAGGCTAGAGAGGCACGCCCTGAGCTGACTTGCAAGTTCACATATCTGTCGGTCGAGCGGGTGGAGGAGATGAATGCAGTCATCGAGAGGTTCTGTCCGGTCAAGAAGGGCACGAAGGAGCATCCAATTGTGCTTTGAGGAGGAGGGAGATGATTGAGGACCGGGTGGTTGGACACGATGGGGTTTGGTAATGGTGGAAGATGGGAGGTCGGGTGTATCGCGATTTCAAGCTTTCCTATCGTTCATCGTGCATCCTTCACTTCCCAAGCGCATAGTCTCAGGACCACGGACCTTCCAACAATTCATGCCCGCCGCCGCACGTGGTCCGACCTTCACAAGTCGTCATTCCTACCGGATGATCCGTGCGTGACAGACGACTGCTCTGCAACGACCTTCTTGATTTCCAAGCGATAACCACCAATCTCCCGGTCCCGAGGACGCCGTAGAAGCGATGTCGATCCGAGCGGCATTCTGATCAAAGCTTCCCTCTTCCACATCCTGGTCCATCTCCTACTCCTCTTCAGCTCTTCGCTCCTCCTTCTCCCCCTCCTCATCCCAGAAACCGTGCCTCAATCCACCCGCCATCAGACCGGCGTCACCGCCTAACAGCCATGGCCGTTAGGGTCGCACTACACAGCAAACTACCCGTCAGTATCGCATCAAATCGGCTTTGAAAGTGCTCAGCAAGAGTCCCGACCGCAATCTTTGCTGAGTCTGGTGTGGTGATATTCCACATATCCCGGCACTGCGGCGGCAGAGACGTATAGAGCCAGCGAGGCAATGGTGGCGGTGAAGTGGAGGATGTTCACCGTGATATTCATGGAGGGTTTCTGTCGATGTGTGTTTGATTGGGGTGATCGTGATTGCGGGCCGGTAGTTTGAGGAAGTCAGCTTCGACGGCGGGAGGTCAATGCCTTGCAGAGAGGCAGACGACCTTCTTTTTTCCTTCTCGATGGCACAGGGCGGAGAGACTCGAGAGAGGTCATGATCTTCCTTACAGTCGCCTGATGCAAGCATCTTGTACCCGCTCCGTGCAGAGCCGTATTCTACGGTATGCCCGCCTGGGACACAAAGGATGATGGCCTGCAACATGTGGAATGAGCGGAAAGTCACTTGGTCAACAATATCCGAGCTGCTCAGTCGTTCTCGATGCCATGCCTTACTCCGCAAGGCATGATGACGAGTGACACTGGTACTGGGCGGAAACTTCAGCACCTCTGGAGACTGCGAGATAGAATAGACATCTCCATTCAGCTCGCAAGCATCGATGGGGAAGAACGCGGGACTGAGATGGGAGACAAGTTCTTTGCATATCCTGAACACATCTTCGCAAGCCAAGTCGAGCAGCTGAAGAAATGCAGTTCCAGAGAGACTACTTTCGCGGCGGATCGGCCGGGAGCATAGTGGCGGAGGCGAAGTACATCCTTTGTCTTTGACCGGGTGACGGGAGGGAGTCTCGTGAGGTAAAGCTTTCGGTGTCGATGGTTCATATGGTGCTCGAGACGATGTAGTCGTCGAGAAGCGGAGAAGAGAAGCGAAGCAAAGACTCTGCCGGAGGAGAAGGAGGCACAATCTCGCCCTGTGGCGTCATCATCCACAATCCTAGGGTATATCAGGTCTGCGCTAGCATCAAGTGACTCCGAGGACCGTAGCCGAAAAGCACATCAGAATCCGTGACGGGATCTGGACTTGAATGAAAGTCGCCAGAGTCGGCATCGGTATGGCATCGGATGATCGGCATTCCAGACGTCGCCTCTTGAGCTGGCGTGATGCATTCGGGGTGGCCCGTTTTGAACACTTTGCTCGTCCATAAATGAGATTGTGATTCGCGAGGAGCTTGGCCTCCTCATCAGGCATACGCAATGGGCGTGCACGAAGGTCGGGCGAGAGGCAAAGCTCGACACCCAACCACAAATGTTACCAACCTCATAGTCGAAGCGAGCAGCGCGTACTCACTCGTTTTGGAAGAGCAAAGGGTGGATAATCGGAGTGAAGGTTCTCGATCACAGTGCACAATCGCTTCGCCTCCAGAGGTGCATCTACATCTTCACCGTCGTCGCAGTGCGCAGAGCCTGATCAAATCTTGCAATCATGCAACCCGTGCTCGTCTTGAAGATTTTGCCCGTGGCGAAGAACAGCATGCTTCCCGGCTGCGTGCGGCGTGAGCAAGGAGTACGATGCCGAGATTCCAACGTCTCCCGCCTCGACCTCGCTCAGCAGCGGGTATCCATCAGAGACCAGTTGGACGGCCGAAGGCTGCGGTCGGCGTCTCACAGCACTTGCCCGCGTCTGCGTGACATCGATCACAGCCTCACATTCACTTGCTGTCTCGGCCGTCACAACCCTCCCACCGAGCTTTGACGAAAGGCAACCTGTCAAGTCCAGGGACAGAAATCGCCGCATCGATTACTGCAGCAGCCGTCCCGACGAACGTCCTCGCCTGAGTGCTGAGCACTGCAGGGTGCAGCAGTGCATGTCGGCGGGTGATGGGAAGTGGGCCATGTCTGGATTGTCCACGGTGGAGTGGAATGGTGGATGTCACAGGTGCGGTGATCGAGAAGCAGTCTGCAGTGGATTTCCCGTGCAGGATCTAACGTCTGTCATATTTTTCGATGTTGTGCAGAGCGGCGAAACGGTCGGGCAACGTCGAGATTGCATCTGCACCTGCATGTGCATGTATGAATGATCGGCGGCGACGTGGTCCGCGACCGGGAAGATGCTGGACGACACGTCGGTCCTCGTGGGGTGATGCCGGTCTGAAAGCGTCAGTGCCGAAAGGTGCCGGGAGCATGGTTGCTGCTCGGATTTTCGCGGTGCGGCGGTGCTTGAAATCATGTTCATGTTGGACACACTGCTCGCCGAACGCATGAATTGTGCATCGCACCATTGCACATTGAATCATCCATCACCAGAGATTCCGGTAGGTTTGATTCCGCCATTTCGCCTCCGCAACGGCTGTCGTCGACGGTGGAGTCATCCCGCTGTGGGCGGTTGGAGTGGACATGTTCGGCTTCGGCTTCGGCTGCGGAAGTGGAGCACAGAGGGTTTGTCTTGGCTTTGTACCTGCATAAGCACAGACAGACAGACCACGCAGCGGGAATGTGATATCGACTGTCTATCGGAGAGAGAGCATCATTCGCTTGGGGTATTGATGGAGCGATTGACGTGAAGGCATGTTGGACGGAAGAGATGGACACGATCTGGTCCAAATATGATCTTTGCCCTCGTCGATATTGAACCGGTTCAACGGCGATGGAACGGGTTGTTTATGCCAAGCTTCATCAAACGTCGGCAAATCTTAGGACTCAGGTAGCTCGGGCCCTGTCGCGCTATTCCCAGCTCGTGTTCTGCGCAGATTCCATTGATTGCACAGCACTGCATCCATCGATCGGGTCACACCACCTGCACTGCACTGCACCGTCGACCTCTCCACCTTCCCTTTCCTTCCCTCCCCTTCCCTCTCTCCTTCCGTGTCGCGCCACCTCTCATTGAATCATCATCACTTTCCTTCTCCGTCACTTTTCCTTCCTCCATCCATCCATTCCCATCACTCCCGCGGGCTCCACCTGCTGCACGCCATACATCCCGGTCTCATCTGCATTCCTCGCTGCACATCACGCGCGGTCGAAAAACAGCCTTCACTTCTGCCCGTTGCACGGAACACGACCCCCCCCCACGCCGAATGGGACACCAGCACCTGCGCGACCTGGAATTGATACGATCCTTATCGCCAACACCCCGCTCGAACCATACCCCGCCATACATACATTGACAATCGTTTGCCATCGCTGGTCGACGGACTGACACCCCACGTGCACAAACGACATCATCCGCGCATAACCCTTCACACCATGGAACTCCGTCGAACTCCTGTCCTCCTCGCCCTCGCCCTCGCCCTCTCCCTCCTCACCTCCCTCGTCTCCGCACAATCCGGCCAAGGCGTCCTCATCGACGGCAACAGTAAACTCCCCGCCTGCGCCCAACAGTGCACCCTCCTCCAGCAAGCCGCTCAAGCCTGCACCGCCGCGACCGGACCTTCGACGCAAACCGGCTGGATCTGCTTCTGTCAATCCGCCTACCTCACCAACCTTCGCTCCAGCGCTGCCGGCATTTGCGACGCAGCCTGTACGGATCCCTCGGACAACGCGCAGGTCTCGGTGTGGTACAATGGCAATTGTGGGAACGACAACGGAGCCTCGGAGCATGCCGAGGACGGATTGAACCAGCAGCCATCCTCTGGCGACTCGTCGAGCAACAACAACAACAACGGGAACAACAACAACGGCGGAAACACGGGAACCGGCAACGCCAACACGAATCCCAACTCCAACTCCGGCTCGGCGGGATCGAGCAACAACGCCAACAGACCACTCAACAGCAGCGCTCCCGACGATGACGAGAAGAGCGACCAGACCTGGTGGGCGGGTCACTACGTATGTCTCCTCGTTCCCGCATCGCAACCCTCGTGCTAACATCCCTCTCCCAGAAATGGATCATCATGATCATCGTCTTGGCGATCGCTTTCGCCCTCTTCGCCTGGGCCCTCATCTTCCTCAAGAAACGCTTCGACCGCAAACGCGACGCCATCACCGGCGGTTTCAACGCCGGCATCACCACCCGCAAAGTGACGGATATCGAGAAGGGCTCCGCGCCAGCCACCAGCGGATCGACCCTGCATCCATCCGCCGCCTCCGGTCGGAATTCACCCGCGAGGACGAGGGAAGCATACATGCCGTATGGATATGGATACTCGGGGAGCGAGAGTCGGGTGGCGTCCCGGACAGAGGTGATTCCGCTGGAGGAGAAGAAGAGTCCGTTGGCGAGGACGACGACCATGGCGACGGATGAGTCGTCGACGAAGGATGTGGAGAAGAGTGAGGTGGATGGGATGGGACCTTGGCCGGTGCCGGAGAAGAGTGAGCGGAGGCCGCAGGGAAATGGGAGGCCGCCGCCGGGCGTGGCCATGTGAGAGGGAGGTGATATCAACGGGAGGAGCTGAGGGATGAGGTTTGGTGGAGGTGTAATGATGTTATGGATATTCTTGGGTGAGGTGGGGTGGGTTTGGATGACGTACCGACGAATCGAAGACCCCGTTCCGACTCAACTTGATGAGACGACTTCTGTGAGGGACTCTACTCGATTGCCTGGCTGATGCTCGCAGATTCCACGGAGGTGGACGGGTCTGATGCGCTCTGTGGGGAGCATTCTAGGCATGAGCGGCAGGTATCCCGGCGAAGCTCTGGTCGATGCGCCGAAGGAAGCCACAACTTGAACGACGCCAAGCGAATGAGAAGAAGGCGATGCTTTTTACTACTGAATCGAAGACCTCCCTCTCTATTGACGGCGCAGGATCTCCGTTCCATCCCAATGATCCGCTCTTCGGATATTAGTGGCAGGTATCTCGACGGAGCTCTCGTCGATATGCAAAGAAAGCCACGGCTGAAATGCCGCCTGGTAAAGGAGACAGAAGGCGACGCTGGTACTGACGGATTGAAGACACCTCTCTCTCTCTCTCTCTCTCTCTCTCTCTCTCTCTCTCTCTCTCTCTCTCTCTCTCTCTCTCTCTCTCTCTCTCTCTGTGGATGAGGCAGGATGGGTTGGTAGGTGGGTTGTAAGCGGGGGATGTTGGTGGTGAGAGATATGAGGGAGGAGAGGGGAGAGGAGAGGAGCAGGCGTTGAGGGTCGTGTGGTGCTGGGGAATGACGGAGGGGGTGGAATGGAGGAATGGGGACGACGGTAAGGATGAGGATTGGCATGCGTGGTCCCAGCTGGGGCACTTACACTAACCCCTCGCCAGCACGGACAGTCTTAGCACTGGGGAAGTTTCACGAACGGCAGGATGGTGTTCCGGGCAGGCGACGGTTTGAGGACTCGGCGCCCAAAGCTGGAGGTGCGGACAGATAGCGCAAAGGCGAAGACGAGAAGAGCCAGTTCGGAGCACGAAGGTGAGTGAGGGGACTTTGGGAGAGAGAGAGAGGAAGGATCTAAGAGCTGGGACATAGGGGGTTTGAGAGGGAGGAATGAGGGACGTCGCGCGTCATGGACGGCACGGGATCGTGGACATCTTGTTGAATCGGTGTTCGAGGACCGACTGGCGCAGCGCCGCGATGAGCGGTCCATGCCGAGTCTGTGAGGAGGTGAGGAGCGTGGCACCCGGAGATACAATGCAGGCCTCGCCATTCAGGGTCAGCGGATGCTTCATCGAGCTGAGGCAGGAGCTGAGGATGAGGATCTCGACGGGACTCAACAAAGGCTGGAGGAGATGATCAGAGGTAACGCGCGCGCGGTGGAAGGGAGCACTGGTCGACTGGCTGTGTTCTGGGACTTCCGCCGCGGACGTGGAAAGAGGTGAAGGAGGAGTTCGAGTGGAGATTTTGCGCACGGAGTTGAGATGAGTTCATGATGGGCTATTGTGGTGTTGCCCGCTTGGCCATCTCTGGCTGATACGTGTTGGCCTCGGATACATGAGCAACGGGCACCGAGGCTGAGCCTTGAGGACTTTGGAGAGGAAGCACGAGGCAATTGGGGCAAGGCAGGGAAGAGTTGGTGAGAAGCCATCAACTTCTGTGGCTATCGGACAGAACGAGAAGTAGGCTGGTTGTGCCTGAGATCCTGCTTACAGTAAATTGCTGCGCTTCTACGGCACTGATCGGGTCGGTAGTGTTCCGACTTCTCGACATCAGCGTCACCGCAGTGTCATTACGTCGCACCGCGGAGGAAGGAGAGGACGATGCCGGTGTCCTCCCGAGAGGAGCGATGCCGGTCGGCGGTGTCTGGTGCCACTGACGGGTCTCGGAGGGGGGTGGGCTCGAGAATGACCGAGAAGAAGGACCGCGTCGAGATCCGGCCTCGCCTCACCCTACGCCACACGCCGACTGCGAGAGCTGGCTTCGACCAAGACGGACGGTCCCAGCTACGGATGTATCGAGGCTCGCGGACGAACGGACGAAGCTTTGGAGAGAAGATCGTGCGTCGTGGGCTACTTGCCGTACGGGCATGGCCATCAATGGCGCTGGTGGGAGAAGCCGACGAAGGAGCTGATACGCGAGGAGGTACAGTGGTAAGATCGAGCCGAGGTGAGGAAGTGTGTGGTCTGATCGCCTGCGCCTTTCAGACTGTGTTCTGCATACACAGACATCAGTGCCCGTCGACGATGTATCCTGGACACACTCCGTCTCAGCAAGAATCGCCATCCCCCCGGACGTGATCGAATCGACACGAATTCGCCGTGTATCACGCCCCAGGAGGCGGGCACTGCTTCTTACTCTGGGTCCACCCTACTCGCGCCCTTGGCTTGGCTTCCTACAATTGCCTTGGACATCGACGACAATTTCCCTTGCCCGGGAGAATCGACCTGTAGGAGGACAGCCGGCAGCCACAAATCGACAGGACTGTGTCGAAGCTTCCGGTGGGATGCCTGGGCGAGTGCTGAGCATCCAGTGAGGAGATTACGCTTGCTCGCAATCGTCGTCGATTCCGATCGACTGTTCTATTCAGTGAGATTTGTTGGCACATAGGATTGCTGGCACATAAGATTGTTGGCACATAAGATTGTTGGCATGGCTGACGTTGCTCACCGCCCAGACTTTGCCGTGAGCACGATGATCTGATGATCGAGGAGTAGCCTGACCGGAATCTGCAAGATGATGCGTGCTTCAATGTGCTCGGACGCTTCCTCAGCAGGACATTTCCGCGCCGCCAGGAGGGGCGAGAGTGAATGAAGAAGCCGTTCCCACTTCCGGTTCCTCTCCTTCCTTCCCACTCACATCGACTCTGCTACAACCGAATCAACACCTTATGAAACATACACGCAGACATTTTCGATGATCTGACCAGATCCAACGATGAAGCTCTCCATCCAAGTCGCATACCTCGTGGCCACTCTCTTTGCTGCCGGCACTTTCGCCATGCCCGCCGCCGATGCCGCCACACTGAAAACCGCCCTGCGCTTAAAGAAGAAGAAGCTACTCGTCTGTTCAGGAGGAATCGTCAAAGGCCTTGTTTCGTGGCTAGCTGATTGTGGACGGAATGGAAACCCGCCAAGTCAAAGATCTGGGAACTTACTCCGCCAGCTTTCGCCGCCGAACATGCTGATGTAGAGCTTGTTGAGCCGTAAGAACTTGCGGCTGGTTTCTTTCTTCCACTACCTACGCGGCATTCCTCCCGATGTACACGCCTAGGGTCCACAACAAAGGTATTGTTCTGTTGCTGGCTCTGTGTGGTTGAGATGGCGACTTGCTCGTGGAAGAAAGCTCGGTGTTCAGTCCTTCCTGTCAAGATCTATTAGACTTGCTCGCGATGCACCGGCCCCGTGTCCAAGCTCTCCATGACGTTGCAGTCAGTCGAATTTGTCCCCGGAGTTGATCGTCTATCGTGGTGCCGAATATCAAAGGTTTCCGTCCAAGGAGCGTTGCGCGGATGCTGTCGACTCGTCCAGATCACCCTGCGTCGAACATCCTCGCAAGTTGACTATATATGAATCGCAAGAGCAGTGAGCAAGACGCACTTTTGTTCAAAACAGCCCTATACTGTGCACCTTTCGGCAGCTCATTACACGGCGCACGATCGACGTCCTTTGCCAAAGCTGCGAAGCCGTTCGAGCAACTGGGCTGACTGATCGTTCGAGTGGACAAAATGGAGTCGACGTGCCGTAGCTCGCTGAAAATGGCTCAGCACATAAGGTACCAAGGGGGCCAAGGGCTGTCATCAGACCTCGAGGACCATCCCTGCGGAGGGGGGAATTGACATGGAAGTGAAGAGCCCGGCGTGGTGGCAATTCGAGCCTCAAGGATGGGAAATACTAATGGCCGGCGCCCTCATATCTAGTGACCGGCGCCCTGCTATATCGCCTGTATCGATCCTGTATCGATCCTCTCTTAACGGCCGGATACCGCGTTATATCTCGTATTGTCGCCCAGCTCTGTCCTATTTCTCTATCGGCGTTCTAACTCTCTTAGAATCGAGTTAGGCATCGCAAAACTATGTTAAAACTCGCGGCGACCTAGGGAGCCTACGACCGGTAGTCGGGTGCCGCGTCCTTCGAAAAGGACGTTGTCGCCTAGAGCATAGCAAAGTGCGTCTAAAAGAGCGATATAGCGCCGACGAGCGAGTATAGCTGCTAATTAATATCTATAGTACATACTTACGGCTAATATTAGCGGGCGCCGGTTATTAGTTAATAGAGCGCCGGCTATTAGCATTTCCCCTTAAGGATCTTGCTAGGAGCAGATCCGACCTCCCCTTGTCTTCTACTCCTAGTACCGGGTTTCCGAAGACACTTATAATTAGCCCGAAGGGCCTATATTGTTGGACTGGATTTTTGACCGGGATTGTTACCTAAGCGGAATAATTAGCTTATAGCTAAAGTTGAAAATGTTACTACACGTAACCGTACTATACGTAATTCCGCGTAGTAGTCGCTTTTACGATTGTTTTAACTTCGTACTATACTCGGATTGTTTTCTAAGCTATCGCGATCGCTTTAGAAAACATTAGCCTAACGGCTATATATCTACGAAGTATTATATGCGGCAACAACACGATAGACCTTTACCTATTGCCTCCTTTACTAACGCCGCTAGTAAGGTATTCGCGAAATGTAATAACTATTATACTACTACCGTACGCGTAGTAAAACGTCGTCGTACTAATAATAGCGCCGCAATATCTACGCGTCCGGCCGATAACTCGAGTCTAGACGAGGAGGCTACTATTCTCGCGAAACTCGTAGCGGTATGCCTATAATTCTTTTCTAAAGCGCTATTCCTACCTTAGAAAGGAATGTCTACCGTA
Source organism: Zymoseptoria crescenta (assembly GCA_026122155.1). Taxonomy (NCBI): domain Eukaryota; kingdom Fungi; phylum Ascomycota; class Dothideomycetes; order Mycosphaerellales; family Mycosphaerellaceae; genus Zymoseptoria; species Zymoseptoria crescenta. The sequence continues at coordinate 24,881 of JALRMM010000403.1, forward strand.
CTAATAATTACTTTAGGGAAGCAATGCTACTATAAGAGCCGTAAGGTAGGCCTCTATAGCCGAACGACGGTCTACTCTACTACCCGCTAGCTACTACGTTCCTTAGGAGCGCGATATCTTTCCTCGTCCTCTACCTCCGCCGCCTCTGCCTCTACCGGCCCTAACGCCTCCGCCTCTAACACCTCCGCCGCCTCTACCGCCGCCTCTACCGCCGGAGGATAAAGACGCTCGAGTAGCTAGGATCGCTACTAAATAGCTAGAAACGCTCCGTATAGACCTCTACGAGTCCGTATATAAGGTACTACGCGTCTATAACGAAAGTACCGATCTTCGTACTCTAGCGGTGTCGGAGAAGGATTAGGAAAGAGTAGTAGTATAGATAAAGGATTTAGACACTAAGCGAACCTACTTTTGCCCTCGATATAAGGAGCGTTAGTTTAATATAAAGGTAGGCAATTCTTTTCTAAGGTGCTATAGCTACTTTAGGACGAAATTAACGCCCTCTAGCTCGATCGCGTTAGCGTCTACTAGCGTTACAAAACCGCCGACGCGCGTCTATTAGTCGGCGCACCCTATCTTATGTCCGCTAAGAACTCTATGGATCCAGGGCATATGCCTACGTAGCTGCTAGTATTGTCTAATATCGAGCAGCTACTTATTGCGCCGATCTATATTAGCATATACATAGTCCACGTCGATAGTGCATAGTAGAGATATAAGGGACACGTTATAACATTCGCTCGTAATGTGCCTAATGTAGTTACTAAGTTGCTACGATTGCTAGCTTAGTGCAACACTATCTTAATCCGGCTAGAGCAAGATCTAGCTAACCCTAATCGTAGGCAGTTTACTGCTTAGTTCCGTAGATCCTTTACTATAAATCGCTTTTATGTGTAGGTCTGTTCTTTTCTAAGCTAGTAAACACACTTTAGAAAAGAATTACTAACATCCGATTTAGTCTTAGCTAGATTACCTAATTAAACACTACCCCGGCTATACTAATATTAGGATAGATTACGCTACTCTCCTCGCTCTCCCTAAGGATAGCACCGTCCTAGATAAGATTGCGACGGTTAATGTTAAGAATAACACTACCCTACCGGAGGGTAAGGATAATAGTGCGGACATCGAGGGTGTAATAGAGGGTACTACGGTGCCTAACACCCTCCTCGGTAAAATAGAGGCGGTGGATTTCCTTTAGGGTAGGTATTTCTATCTATAGTGCGATAGCTATAGCCTATCTGAAAACACGGACTAAGGAGTCTAACATTCTACAGGTTTAAGGCCTAATCCCGACTATTGTAGAGCCGCAATAGCGTAGCCACGCCTATAGACTCTACGGTATTCGCAGTAGGACCGTACATCGCAGTAGGCCTATAAGGAACGGATCTTCTCGCTCGTATTCCTATATCTGTTTCCTTAAGGTCTTGCCGGTCTGTGCCGAGTTCTTTTCTAAGCCTAGCAGCCTACTTTAGAAAGGAATTGCTAACGGTTGCTGCAGACTGGGCCCTCCTACGATTAAGGAAGGTGCCGCTCTTAAAATGGATCTAGCATCTCCTTCGATACGATAAAAGCCGGTTCGCCCGTTACTAGCGCTTCCGCTACGCCGTCTTTAACACGTAGATGCGTTACATTAGTAGCAGCCGGTTACGCTAGATTGTTAATCGCAAGGACGGCTATACGATAACCCTCGACGAGCTACGAGAACAACTCCGTAAGGACACTCGCTAGGCCTAAGCCCTACTAAACCGCGTTATCCGTGGATCTACGACCGTTAAGGGGATTCGGCCTTTCTAGAATAAGAAGCGGTCGGAGCTAACATTATACGTCTATGCGTTAGGTAGGCAATTCTTTTCTGAAGGCGCTTTTGTTACTTTAGAAAAGAATGCTAACCCTACTTCTAGGAAAACCCGCATTCTTCTTTACCTTTAGCGCGGCTAACATACAATAGGACAGTCTGCATTAACTGCTACCTAACTACGAGCGGTGGAAGAATAGTACTAATGTAGAGCGGCTTCAGATCGGTCGCAATAACCTCCGTAACTATCTATACGTTGCGACTTAGCATTTCCACGACCGGTTTACCTTCTTCTTTAATTAGGTTCTTAAGCCAAAGTTCGGTATCGTCGACTACTAGTTCCGGTACGAGTTCCAAGGCCGTAGTAGCACGCATGTCTATAGCTTCGCGTAGTGCGATCTACGTACTATGTCGGAAGCATATAGCAACATTAAGGACGAGACAGATCGCGCCGCCTTTACCGCCTTTTGGAACAAGCATATCGTTATGGTAAATCCTTAGCTAGGTAGGGCTCGCGCCGGTGTTAGCACTCGAGGTGTATACAACACCTCTACTAATAAGCTAACTAACACCCTCGAGGATTTGTCGGACGTCGTAAATCGTGTATAGTAGCACTCGTGTAATAGAAGCAAGGTAAGTGCTTCTTTTCTAAATAGGGAAATCCAGTTTAGAAAAGAAGTCCTAACATCTCGTAGGGTTACTACTAACAACGGGTAAGAGGCGCTCTATCTAATACACCGACCAAGTGCCGGTTCTACTTCCCTCGAGCTATAGGCCCTACAACGACTAACCGTAGCCGCAATCCCCACTACCCTCTATTTAATGCTGCCTCTAACGACTGTATAATAAACGCGTATTGCCCTACGGTCGCGCTAGCCTAGCGAGCGAATAGTAACATCTCGCCCTATACGTCTACGAAGGCGGTAATTAACTACGTCGGGAAATACGCGACTAAGAACGAGCCTACGACATTAACGTACTAGTAGATCGCCGGAAGTCTAGCGCCGCTTTTGAATAAGAATCGGGTGGGTAGTTCTTTTCTAAACCGTGTGTCTCACTTTAGAAAAGAAATCTAACCTATTTCCATCTAGCCCGCACTGTCGCTAGTAAACAAGACTATTAACCGCTTAATTGCCGAGAGGGACTAGTTAGCGTAAGAGGTTTCCCACATCCTCTTCGGCTTACTACTCTCGTATAGTAGCCGCGAGGCTGTTAGCCTCGACTGTCGGTCTAAGGATTAGCTTAGGACATCCGTCGAGCTCGATAAGGCTAGTAAGGAGGTCGAACGTAGTCGGACTGCCCTCGAGAAGTATAAGGCCAGACCTAACACGCACGAGGATGTAACGCTGTTTACGTTCCTTACTAGCTTTGAATATAGGAAGGGCAAAACCCCTTAGCCTCGGCCTAATACTCCTAATCGGATACTCTATTATATGCTAAGGTATTTCTTTCTAAAGTATAAGTAGCACCTTAGAAAAGAATTAACTACATCTTTATAGATACTCCGCGGTGTCTACTAGCCCGGGTTACGAGAACTTCTACTATATAAAGATCGTCCTCTACTATCCGTTTCGCACGTACCCTATCCTGCCGTACGATAGCTATACTACTTAGGCGGACGCCTACCGCTACTGTTAGTAGGAGGAACATAGCTACCCTTTTAACTATATAGATAAGGTTCTCGATAATCTAGACGAGGATAAGTTTAAGCCTACCGACTAAGAACCCGAGCGGAGCATCGGCGGCGGCATCGAGTTGCTCGCTAGATAGACCGTTTATCGAAATCTAGCCGTACGACGTAAGGATCCAGACGACCTTAGTAAGTAGACCGAGGATTAGCTATACGATTAGGACTTCCACGTTAGCACCTATTAGTAGTAGTAGGACGAGGAACTGTTGCCAGGGCAAGAGCTAGAAATTTATTAATTAGGCTAGTAGGAGAGGGCTAAGGGTGCGTATCTAAAGCAGTCGGAGGTGCCCTTCTAATTACTAGAGGTAGTAGATATGTTGTCTATCGAGCAACGGCTAGTATACGACGAGGTTATAAACTACTACAAATCTAGCATACGTAGTAGTGCTCCTCCGTAGTTGCTATATAATGTCGACAGTCGGGCTAGTACTAGGAAAACATTCCTAATCCAAACTCTATCGGCCTATTTGTAGGTGCGTATTTCTTTTCTAAGGTGCATAGGCCGCTTTAGAAAAGAACTCCGCGCCTTAGAAAAAAAAAAGATCTCCGTAGAGTAAACCGGACTAAGGAGTCTAACATTGCATTTCTAGGTCCTTTTACCGCATACTAGCTCGGTAATTATCCGTGCCGCGCCGACTAGCTCTACTGCATACGGTATTAATAGCAGCACCCTAAATTCGTTGTTTAAGCTTCCTATTAATTAGTTATTCGCGAAACTCCCCTCGGCCCCTACTAGCAACCTATAGCGTCGTCTAAAGGACTGTAAGTACCTAATTATCGATAAGAAGAGTATAGTTAGCCTCGCTACCCTCTACTATATCGACCTCCGCCTTAAGCAGGCGTTCCTTAACGATAGGCTGTTTGGCGGCGTTAGTGTCCTTTTATTCGGTAACTTCTAGTAACTCCCTCCTATTAACGATAGGGCCCTGTTTTCCGACGTACTAGCACGACTACTAGGAGCTAGCACACCGTCGATAGATAATCTATAGGGCTTTTGGAAGTATTGTGCATTCGACAAGTCTATTAAGTTAACTATATAGTAGCGATAGCGTAGCGGTAGTGCGGAGTTTGCTATAGCTCTTAAAGGTCTTCGCAACACGGAGGTTACATCCGAGTATTGGAGCACGTTGTCCACTCGTTGTAAGGTCCGTATCCCCGCAATTCTTTTCTAAGCTAGCTTCACTACTTTAGAAATTAACCCCTACTATACTTGGCGTACTAAATCTCTATAGTCGAATTTCAATCCTCTACACCCCGTTTATCGCTAGTTCGAGAACGCAATCCGCTTATATAGCACTAACGTAGATGCCGATGCCTATAACCTTGCTCGCATGCGCGATAGCGGATAGCCTATGTTTTCGTGCATTACGTCTAATAGTTATTGTATCGCGGCGGAGGTGCCTACCCCTAAGGCTAGCTACCTCGAGAACCGTGTTAACGTAAGCATTAGTTGTAAACTAATAATCCTATAGAACCTATGGACCGAGCGTAGGATCGTAAACGGTACGGAGTGCCGGCTCTACGATGTTGTATAGAAGGCTAGCTCCACACTAATAGCGGATCTACCTAATTAGCCGTATTGCCTTCTAGTTGCCGTTCCGAGGTCGCGCTACGATAGGCCCTATATTAAGGAGTACTCGTTTCGTGGAGATCGGTATACAGTTTCTAATCTTTCGATCTTAGGTAGGGCGCCAATTCTTTTCTATAGTGCAGCCTCTACTTTAGAAAGGAAATCCACCCCTACTAACAATCGGATAGAGATCCTTCTTCTATAAAGGCGAAACCCGCATACGTACGTAGTTCCCCGTCCGGCTCGCATACGCTATTACTGTCTATAAGGCATAGGGCATAACCCTTCCGTAGGTCGTCCTTAACATCTCTAATAGCCGGAAGAACGTGCCGCTGTTCTACGTCGCGATATCGCGTATTAAGAAGCTGGAAGATCTATTATTTAAGGACACCTTTAATTTAGAGCGACTATAGGCTAGACCTAGTACTCTCGACGCAATGCGGATAGCCGACTAGAATAGGCGACTAGTATAGCGAGTAACGATTGTAGGAGCATATCGCGGTGCTACTAGTAGACGGAGCTAGCCGTTAGCTAATAATGCCGCCGTGCGAGCTCCTCGAGCATTAGTTTAATCTCTACTCGGTTTGATCTCTACTCGATTCTTTTCTAAGGTAGTAGTCGCACTTTAGGAAACAATTGGACGGAGGACAAGCGGTTACTTTTGGAATTAGAGATTACGAGGTAGAAGCATAATAAGAGGGTAGAACGACAGATTCTTCGTCCGTCTTATAGCCCGAAGGTAAGCGTTTCGCTATTATTCTATATTAGTGCGGTCTTATATCGCTATAAAGTAAGGTTCGAATGCCGCCGGCCTAGCCTACCGGGCCCTAAACATAACCGCCCACGGGTAGATTCCTCTATAGGCAGTTACTATAGGTACTATTAACACTACACGCGCGCGAGTTAGCTTAGATTCTTTTATAAGTAGTAACTGCCGCTTTAGAAAGGAATAAGGAGAGACTTACCTAGGGCCCGGCGGCAGTATAAAACAACGAGCGGCCTAGCCGGCTACTAGTTACGGTCCGTACGCCGGCGTACGCTAGACGCTAAGTTCCTAGCGGCGCCTAACGTACGTAATACGGCGGCGTACAGCGTCCGCGGCCTAGCGCTAGCGGGTAATAGTGCACGACTACTATACGCGCGTAAGTTAGCTTAGATTCTGTTCTAAGTAGTAACTACTACTTTAGAAAGGAAAGGAAGGAGGAGAGACTTACCTAGCGATCCGTTACTATCGGGCGACGGTACTTAAAAGTACCGCTTCCGAGCGGGTAGCTAACCGGGCGGGTAGCGGCAACAGTACTATATTAATACCTGGGTTAGCAATTGTTTTCTAAGCAGCGCCAGCTACTTAAGAAAGGAATTACCTACCCGGCTTCGTCGTCTTTATTGTTATTATCGTCGTTGTCGGCGGCGGCGGGGAAGGGAAGGCTATAGGAGTGGGTTAGCAATTGTTTTCTCGGTAGTAATCGTTACTTAAGAAAAGAATTGCTTACCTAGTATTATTATTATTATTATTATTATTATCGTCGTCGTCGTCGTCTAAGACACTACGTAATATGTTAGTTACTAATCCTATATCGGCCCGCTCGCTCCTTTATAGTATACTAGCTATATAGCTCTTAAGTCTTTCTCTATCTCTCTCTCTTCTTAGGTATA
>JALRMM010000404.1:0-31493 GCA_026122155.1 Zymoseptoria crescenta
AGAAGGGCGCGATATCGAGAGCGAGAAGGGCGCGATATCGAGAGCGAGAAGGGCGCGATATCGAGAGCGAGAAGGGCGCGATATCGAGAGCGAGAAGGGCGCGATATCGAGAGTAAGAAGAACGTAAGAAGGGCATAGTATCGAGAGTAAAAAAGATATAGAGAAGGGCGTAGAGAAAGTTAGGAGAAGAGTAAGAAAAGAGACGAAGTAAGACGCGACTATAAAGTAAATAAAAGAACTTAGAGAAAAAAAAGAAGAGGTAGAATCCGAAGTTCTAAACTCGAAGCCCGACTCGTACTCGACTTACCTAACTCGCGCTCGACTCGCCCGACTTACCCGACTCGCTTACGCCTTACCTAACTCGCTAGACTCGTGTTTTGGATTTTCGTAACGTTCGTTATACTAACACGATTCGTTGTAATAATATATTGTTGTATTAGTATAACGAAGTCCGGATCGGTATAGTAATACGAAAGTAGAAGATACATTACGGTCGGTCGGCGATTTCGGAGTTAGTGCTCGTTATACTAACGTGTCGTTATATTAGTATAACGAAATGCTAGAGAGAAAATTGCGATAGTAGAAGACTAGATGGATTTAAGGTTAGGGAGAGGTCGAGGGCGTCGAGGATTTAGGATATTATTAGGAAGGATAGAGAGCGTAACATAGTCTATACGTAGAACAATAGTAATATACGTAGGCGGGTATGCCCGTAGCACTCTTTCCTATTATCCAAGTCCTACCTACATAATAACAGCAACCTCCTAATATACGACAACTTCTATACGATAATTCTAATCTACGATTATCTCCCTTTCGAACGAAACGACACTACTGCTTCTAACCCCGGAACCTTAAGACCTCGGGACTTTCCCTCTATACGCCGCGATACTCTACTTTATACGCCGTAACGGAGGCGTCTTAGCCGATCGTAGACTAAGAGGGACGGTAGACTAAGAGGGTCTAATAACTAAGAGGGAACCGAGAAGGACGGTAGACTTAGAAGGACGGTAGACTTAGAAGGACAGTGGACTTAGAAGGACGGTAGACTTAGAAGGACGGTAGACTTAGAAGGACAGTAGACTTAGAAGGACGGTAGATTAATAGAATAAGACATTACTACTTTATACGCTACGAAGTCTATTCTACACGCCGTAGAAGGGCGATTTAGACGATAGACAATAGCATATACGGTAGGCGATAGCTTAAGAAGGACGAATAAACAAAAGACATTACATTGCTTTTTACTAGTTTATCGGCCTCTAATAGCACACGCTATAAACAAAACCCGAAACTCCATACCGCATAAATTATTTAACTCGTTATATAATCGATACGCTACTAGATAGACGACCTGCTTAACTAGCTATCTTCTTATCCTCGTTATTATCTACTAGTCTACTACTACGCTTGCGAGAGGGGCTCTCGTAGTTACCGTTATCTCTAAACTTATCGTTGTTAGCTATTGCTTTATACATCCTACGAGACACCGTCCGCTCGCGTCTACTACGACGAGGCTAAGCTAAGTCGAGGGCATCGCGTGCTACTATAAGAGCCGCTAGATCGATATCGCCTCTACGGCTACGAGTATAACTACGAGCTAGGGTTGCTAGATCGGTCGTAGATAATTAAGTTCCTAATAGTCCGCCGATAGTAGATAGGACGCGCTTTAATAGTAGAGCGGAGAGATCGTTTAATACTTAGCTAAGATATCTAGATACCTTGCGCTTAATTCTCTTGCTACTAACATTAAGGGGTACTAGACTCGGAGGAGGTGCTAGATCCGATAGTAGATCCGATGCTAGTAGATCCGATGCTAGCGGACCCGATGCTAGCGGACCCGATACTAGCGGACCTAATGCTAGCGGACCTACTACTAGTAGACCTACTGCTAGACCTTTACCTCGATTACTAGGCTGTCCGTACTGCTGTCTATCCTACAACTGCTACGACTGCTACGACTGCTACGACTACTACGATAGCTTATTAGCTATAGCACGCTTAAGCAACGACGCACTCTACGCGGACTTTCGAAGCTAGCTCTTCTAAGCGTTCTTACGCTAAGCTATAGTCTCGACTAGTCTATCTAATCGCGTAGCTATAGCCGCGGCTAACCCCCTCTCTACTTTACTAGCCTTCTTCGTAGTACGCTTATCCCTCGTACGCTTTAGCTCGGCACGGTATTTAGTATGCTCCTTATACACTCCTAGAGCAATTTAATTAAGCTACTTCGCTAGATTTAAGAGCGAGATCGCTTTCTTGCGATCCTTACTACCCTTTTTCTACTAAGCGACGAACGCTTTGCCCGTAGTCTCCTTAATGTCCCTACGTGTTAGTATACCCTACTTATCCTCTAGCGCCTCGTGTCGAATATAGTCGCATAGTAACTAGGGGTGTTTATCCGGAATAATTAAGTTATATAGCAGTTTACCGAGGAGATTCTCGAAGTTGTACTCCGACTTGGAGCTAAATAATGCCTTTACCTACTTCGCAAAGTAGGACTAGAGTTTTAGAAGCACGAACGACTGCTTAGTGCCTTTAGCCGGAGGTGTCTTCTTCTTAGGCACTACTAGAGGCTCGAAGAGTATAGGTTCGGCCGCTATATTATCGACGTACTACTTAGTTAACTTAAACAACTCGGGGTTATGGAATCCGTAGCAGTCTTTAATTTAGACAGGCTCCGAGTTATACATCTTCTTATAGTCCTCGTAGTATACTAGCTATATAGCTCGGAAGCATATAGGGACTAGGAGGTATTAACCGTTAATCGTATAGCGGATTAGTATTAGTGTCTTGTCGCGCCTCTCTATCTCGGTCTAAGTCTAGTCCTTGCCTAAGAGGTTTCTTCGCTTCGTAATAACCGGCTCGGCGGTTATATCGGTTATTTCGACGTCTTAAGATGCGCGGCGGCGTATACCGATCGTATCCGTATCTATAGCTAGCTGCTAGTCTAGATTAGGACGACCCTTACTAGGCAGTTCCGTGTTACGTAGACCGCTTAGCCGGAGGGCTATATATAGCTATTATTACTATACTACCGGAGCGGCCGTGTCGTACGGAGTTACCTTACTTTTATCCTCCCTTGGAATTACCGACTAATGCTTAGAGCCCTCTAGCACCTACTTAAACGCATTATCGAGATACTACGGATAGAACTAGAAGAATAAGCCCTTTAATCCCTACGCTCGCATAGCGCGACCGCACTTCTAGAGAATGTCGTTAATGTCCTTCGAGATAGGCATCTTCTATTGCACGACCTACATAATATTAAGGACGTTGTAGCCGTGCGACAGCGAGGGCGTGGAGACTATAATACGGAGACGCGAGTCTAGCTTCTTATACTCGTTATATCGCATATCTTTATCGTGCTTTAGTATACGGCTAGTATAGAAGTGCACTACGTTATACACGTCGAATCGATTATTACTACTCTAGCGATACTTCTTCGTCTTATCGACGCAGCCCTTTATTAACTATACTAGCTAGCTCCGGAATGTATTAACTAGATCGACGATAGTAGTACGACCGTCCTCGAAGATTAGGCTTTTTACGATGTTCTCTAGCGTAGCCTTATTTAGTTTATTACGGGCGTTCTTTAAGAGGAAGAAGAGCATGTTATAGTTGCCTAGCGACTGCTTAGGGATTAGCACTAGGATTAGCGTAATGTCGGTACGGTCGATGCTCGTACGAATAATCTTAGTCTAGAAGGCATTGTCGCTAATATCCCGGAAGCTACCTCGCTCTAGGATGCTCTTAAGGCTTAACGGCGAGATCGTTGCCGACGCACTAAGAGCGACTATCGTACGACGAAGTAGACGACGAAGGATATATAGCTATAAGAACTCCTTACGGAAGCTATTACCCTACTTAGCGAGGAGGTAGACTTCGTCGTATGCGATTATACTAATGCGGTTAGAGATATCGATAACTACCTAGCGGCACTAGTCCAAAGCTAGCATCTTAGGCCTAGCGATAACATAGTCGAACTCGTTCTTCTAGATACGGTCGAGGAGGTCTAGAGCACCTAAGTTAGTAAGGGAATATAGAAAGGAAGGGAAGATAGTTGCTTACCGGGTTGTTTACGTATCGTGTTAGCCGTAAGTAGGTAGACCCTTAACAAGTTAGAGCTAGTGGGCTTTATCGCGAGCTTAATATTAGCCTTTTGCTCTTCGCTAATCCGGTCGAGAGGGATAATCTACATTACTATTAAGCCCGTTAAGAAGCAATACCCGTAGTATAGTAGACTCTTACCTACGCCGGTACGTGCTATCGTTAGAACGTCGCATATCGCGAAGATTATCGTATATAGCACATTAGTCTAGTACTCGGTTAGCCGGTATCCCTTACTAGGGTGGAACATGTTAATTACTAGCGTTAGGCCTTCTTCGACAATCCGGTATTAAGTGTCTGGTACATATTTACTCCGGCTAGCGTCCTATACTAGCCTCTATAGCTCCTTAAGCGTGCTATCCTTAATCTTGTCGTATCGTATCTCGAACTATCGCTTCTAACTATCCGGACTAGTATCCTCTAGCGGTAGCTCCGCATCGTATATCTACTCTAGCTTAGGACGGTTAAATGTAGTAAGAGGGACTGCTTATCGGCGAGTGTGTTGTTCTTATCTACTACTACTAGCACTACTACGCGCAGCTCTTATATCTCTGCGCTAATCTTTCTCTAACTAGGCCTATCTAAAAGCTCCACTTCCACGACTACGTCTACTTCTACGACTACTTCTACGGCTATATTTACTTCCACTAGGACGACTACTACTACTACGAGGACTACTAGTGCCGCGTGCGCTTGCGCCTCTACCACCTCTACCGCCTCCTATCCCTTAAACCTTCGGTAGTATAATATCTAAGTCTTCGATGTAGGCTCGTCGATAAAAGGCTCGTTAATAAGAGGAAAGATGCTCGGAGTTGCGTATAAAGAAGTGTCTACGGCGTATAAAGAAGCGCAAGGGTTTACTATTCGAATAATCTAGGTGCAGCTCGACTATTTGCGTATAAAGAAGAAGAATCGATTAATGCGTAGCGTGCAGAATAGAGGAGGTGTCTACGGCGTGTAGAATAGAGGAGGTGTCTACGGCGTGTAGAATAGAGGAGGTAACTACGGCGTATAGAGAAGAGAGGGCGTTAATGTACGTATAAAGAAGAAAGCTAGCGTGTAAAGAAGAAAGTAGTTGCGTGCAAAATAGTTGTAATCTAGGCAATTTACGTGCACGGACGCGCTAGCTTAGTAGCTAAAAACCGGCTTCCGAATAGACACTAGTACGACTACTTCACGACATAATATCGATACGTAAATTATAGGAGGCTGCTCGGAAGATAACGGCGAGGCAGCGCGTGTGTTTTAATTAAACCAGAACGTAGTTAGTTGTCTTAATATAGAGGGCTGTCGAACAGCCAAAAGATACTAGATATTTAACACCTCCTATTTTCGTAGAATGCGGGTTTTCACGTTCTAATCGTTATACTTATAAGCGTTCAAATTGCTGTATCTAGCTCTTTGTCTAATTACCTACAACTACTTTTCTCGGATTGTTTCTACCGGACGCAGTTGTTCGGTAGTGCATTAGTGCAAAATAAGGACATAGTATCTAGTACTACGGATTTAACCGGATCCTACGTTTTGTCGTTAGGCGCTCCGCTAGAGAGTCTAAGCCAGCCCTATACTTATAAGAGACAGAGCTAGGACCGTTGTAGAAGTAGTAGTAGTAAAAAGGAAGTTACTAACAGTTAAGGAAGTAATATTGTATAGACGAAGTTACGTAGCTTAAAGACTCGGAAGGTAGAGCGACTAAAACGGAGGTAGACATCCCTAACCTTACTACTTACCTTTCGGCTAACCGCTATATATAAATCTTAAGATAAAGGATAATAGAGTACTCGAGTAGACTAAAAAACTAGCGGCTAGTATAAGGTTAGCCTAGATATTATAGGTAAGCTTATCGCTAACCTTATATAGAAATACTATAAGAGAATAGTTAAGGCTTAGGGAGACGGAATACGGATAAGGGGCAAGGCTTTCGACGTAGTTTGTTATTATCTATAGCCTTATATGTAACCTTACTACTAACCTTATAGCTTATAGAACGACTATAAGCACGTCGAGATTCCTAAAGGCTAGGCGATCTACCTAATGCCGGAGGGATAGAAGTATAGATTCCCTAATATTATAGCTAATCTTATAGCTAACTATATATAGATATACTAAGGGAACCTTCGTGTTAACCTTAAAGGACAAAGCTATTCCGACTCCGGTACCTCTAATAAATAAGGCAACGATAGGTATATTATAACTAACGTCGCACCTAACCTTACGGCTAACTATATTCTAGGCGCCGAATCTAATAGCTCGGAGGATTCTAATAAAGAAGTGTCTATTCTAAGATATAGCTTTAACAATTAGGATAAGGCTAGGCTATATAACGTAAGCTTACGTATAATACTACGACTAACCTTATAGCTAACCTATTATATAGCACCGGGCTACTTCTTATATAAACATAAAGTAGCACGTGCGGAGTGTAGTAAGTATAGCCTAATATTATCCCTAATACTATAGCTAACCTTATAGCACCGCATTCGAGTTACTAGATAAGGCAAAGGCCGTAATAGAGTATATAAGTAGGGCGGAGATAGAGGATTCGACGATAATACTATTACTAAGACCGAGGGTAACGTTACTACTAATCCTATAGCTAACCTTATAACTAATACCTTATAGCTGCCTACTACGTAATCCTAACTACGACGAACGAGAAGGGCGGATAGGCTAGTAATCTAGCCGCTAAGACGTATGCTTCCCTAATATTACGTCCAACCTTACTGCTAACCTTCCTAGTCTATCCTCCGCTAAGAAATCGAAGAAGCGAATAGCTAAGAAGTATGTTTCCCTAATATTATACCTAACCTTACGGCTAACCTCTATAGCGCTCCCCCCTCTAAGAAATCGAAGAAGGACATTAACGCGAAGTCGGCGCCAACTATCCTCGATATCGATAAGGAAACCGAGGATAAGTATGTTACCTATATCCTTACGCCTAATATTATAGCTAACCTTATTAGACCCCCTAGGAAAACTACTAGCGGCAAAGGCCTTAAATCTATATAGGCGATCGTAGCGGCTTAGGGTACTATAGCTAGATTATAACGTTATGCCTAACCTCGCCCTTAACCTTATAGCTAATAATATATAGCGTGCCTAAGACCTTCCCCTAATATAAGTAAGATGTCCGTACGAAGAAAGGAAAGAAGGTATTAAAGAATAGAGAAAAGCCGAAGATCGTCTATAAGGAGAAAGATATAACGTTATCGATAATACTATACTTAACCTTACGGCTAACCTTATATAGCTTAACTACACTACCGCCCTTAAAATCGCTAAGAAGCATCTCGTAGCTAGCATACCCTACGAGCCTTATATAAATGCCTACCGCGACCGCGGTAACCTTATAGGTAGTACTACCGCTAAGTGCTTTAAAACCTTCGAATGCTACGCGTAGAACTTATTTAGTAATAGTTAGGCGATTAAGGAGGCCCTCGACTAGAATTCTCTAGTAGCTCCTCGAGGTAGATAGTAATACTAGGGTCGACGTTAGGGGTAACATTAAGGGTAACATTATTAGTAACCTCGTGTTAGGGAGCTGGTGCCCCAGGCTGCCACAGACCTAATTCAGGCCTACTCCGGGCCCGAAGTAGGCCCGTACGAGGCCTTGGCACGCACACCTCCCTTTTGTTCCCTTCTACCTCCCTTCGGTTCCCTTCGGTAGGCAATATAGACATTCGTATATAGACTGCTTATACGTGTTAGCTACTACCTAATTACACTCCCTTATAGTATATTACCTCTTAACCTACAAAGGGATCAGCCGTACCAAGTACTAGAGTAGGTCCGATTTAGCACCGAAACTATGCTACTAAAGGGTAAACCGGCCGAACGTTCGGCTAGACGTATAGGTGGATCTACCCGCCTATCGGCCGAGCTAGAGAATCGATCCGATACTAGAACGGTAGATTAGCGGATGCACGACGACGACGAAGAACCCGATTTAGAATGGAACCAGACCCTAACGAGCCCTAGAACAGAACTAATAGACCCGGACACCGACCCTAACTATCTTCAGGTCCCTCGATATGTCCGCGACTACCTTTAGTCCCTTCGATAGAAATCTCTAGACGGCATAAATCCGGAGGAAAGGATAGAGCACGTAAACGCGAGAAGAGACGTTATAGCTATCTACGAGATAGAACTAGACCTAATTAAAAAAAGGAAAAGGACAACCTCGAGTGTGGACCTAACGCATCGCGGACCTAGGCCTAATTTAGACCCGATTCAGAGCCTTCTTAAGTTAGGGCCGGGATGCACTCTTGAAACCGCTACCCCGGAGGCCCTCCGTAACTGGATTAGTAACTGCGAAAACCGCTTCTATTTCTACGACGTGCTAGACAACATGCTAGCTAATTATCGCTCTCGCCGTACTGCCTAGGCGATCGAAAGGGTTAGGCCAAAGGACCTCCGAGCAGCTATTATGCGTTACTAGTCCCAAAACCCTAAGGACTACTCGGAAGATAGGGTATTCGAGTGGAGCGACCTAAAGGAGGTGCTCCGTAACTAGATTACACTAAAGGCCACACGCATAGCGGAGCTAGCCAATTAGTACTAGATATGTAAGCAGCTCCTAAACTAATCTATCGGCAACTTTTATACATGTATGTAGGGGCTTAAGGCTCGTATAGACGTAGTGCTAATAACCGCACTAGAGGAACGAGGAAACCGTAAGGGGTTCTATTACTCTAAGCTACTAGAGGACGTGAGAAGCGAGATCGATAGAAACGAGAAGCTCGCGAACGCGTTCGACGTCGCGGAACTTATAGAGGCCGCATCGGTATACGAGAACGTGCTCTTCCCTAAGGGAAGACTAAGGGCGAGAGACACCAGGCCTAAAAAGGACCAGGAACAGGCCCAAAGCGGGCCTTTAATAGGCTTAAACCCTCTACCGGCACTAAGAAGTAGGGGCGCTAGCTTCCGACCTAGATAGCGAGGGGGACGCGGAAACTTCGCGAACTACAACAGCCCCGCATTAGGTGTAAATCGCACCCCGACCGGCAATAAGGAGTAGGGAAAAGAGTAGCCTTAGTTGAAGTTGTAGTTGCACAACTTAGCTCCCTTAAACTAGGGCTAAAATCGAGAGGGAGAGAAAGACGCCTTACGATTAACGTAGATATCCGCGGCGGAGATAGGAAGCTATATACGCTAAAGGCTCTAGTCGACTACGGAGCGCAGATCAACCTTATCGCGCAATATTAAGTACAATCGCTCCAGATACCTAGCAATAGAGCGCCTGCACCGCGTGTTAAGTTCCTTAATAACTACTAGATAACGGTTTACAAAGGTTACGATATTGCAGTCCTAGCTAAGGACTCTAACAGGGACGAAAAAGGGGTGAATTAGACCTTCTAGGTAGCCGCCTTCACTAGGTACGACATAGTGCTCGGATAGGACTGGATCCTCGCGGCTAATCCCCTTATTTACTTCCGGTTAGGAAGATTCGTGTGGGCAGCCGGCGATAATAAGGAAGGAGACAAGGAAACAGAAGCGGACGACTAGCCGTAAAGGGACCACCCTACGGGCATAGCACTACACGCTATCTTTAGTAGTGAAGCCGCCGTTAAATAGAACGGACAGTTCTTAGTAGGCGCGGAAGTCGGGGAAGACAAGGATTAGGCCCTATTTATCCCCGAAACAGTCGACATTAACGCCCTAGATAGTGCTATTATAGAACCGATAGCAATCCACGCCGACTAGGATAAAGATCCGACGGAGCTTAACCCTAATAGACGATGCGAACACTAGGTCGCGGCTCTATTATGCTACGAGCGATATCGCACCGCCTACGAGGGCTAAACGGGCCTCGAGGAACTCCTAAAGTAGGTCTATAAGACTATACTCGCGGTCGCCGCGGTGGAACAAGCGGACATTAACCGGGTTCCTACTAAATACCGTAAATACGACGTGTTTAGTAAGAAGCTAGCCGGCATTATCGCTCGAAACAGCTAACATAACTACGCGATCGACATCGAAGAAGGGAAAACCCTACCGTAGATACTAATATACAACCTTTCGCAAAAAGAACTAGCAATCCTGCGGGAATACCTTAATAAGGCCCTAAAGAAGGGCTAGATTAGGCCTAGTAAGAGCCCTTGTAGGGCACCGATCCTCTTCGTTCCTAAAAAGGACGGCGAGATGCGCCTATGCGTGGATTACCGCGGACTAAATAGAGTTACGGTGAAAAACCGGTACCCGCTCCCCCTTATTAGCGAGATGCTAGACCGCCTAAGTTAGGCCCGAATCTTTACTAAACTAGACCTTAGGGATGCCTACTATAGGATAAGGATTAAAGAGGGAGACGAGTGGAAGACAGCCTTCAAAACAAGGTATAGTCTGTTCGAATACCTCGTTATGCCGTTCGGGCTAGCTAACGCGCCCGCTACCTTCTAAGCCTATATTAACAAGGCCCTTATAGGACTAGTAGACACTATATGCGTAGTGTATCTGGATAATATCCTTATCTACTCGAAAAACGAGACAGATTACCGACGCTATGTTAAGCAAGTCCTTAAGAGGCTCGAGGAATGGAAGCTATACGCGAAGCTAACTAAGTGCGAGTTCCACACTAATCGTGTAGAGTTCCTTAGGTTCGTTGTTACGCCCTCCGGCGTAGCTATAGACGAGAAAAGGATTAAATCGATCCGTAACTAGCTACAACCCAAGTCTTATAGAGACGTATAGGTGTTCCTAGGGTTCGCAAACTTCTACCGGAGGTTTATATATAGGTACTCGAAGATTGCGAGACCCCTTAACAATATGCTATCCGGTAGCTAGGTAGTAGAGGGAAGGCGTAGTAAGAAGCAAGTAATCCGTAGACCGTTCGAGTGGAATAAGGCCTCCGATAGGGCGTTCTTAGACCTGAAACAGGCCTTTATAGATGTACCCCTACTTTAGCACTTCGATCCTACCCTACTAATTATAGTAATTACCGACGCATCTAATGCGGCATACTCCGGTATCTTACTATAGCTAAGGGAGGACGCGGAGGGCGACCGCTATTAGCACCCCGTAGTATATTACTCCAAGAGCTAGGTAGGACCGGAGATCCGATATCATACGCCTAATAAAGAGCTAATAGCTATATTAGAGTCGTTTAAGCACTAGCGGCACTACCTCGAGGGTGCTTTACACCCGATTTAGGTCCTAACCGACTACTACAACCTACGGTACTTCATAACTACGAAGACATTAAATAGGCGCCAGGCTCGCATTGCCGAGACACTCGCTACATACGACTTCGTTATCGAATACAAGCTAGGGAAGTTAAACCCTACGGACGGCCTATTACGCCGTCTAGACTACTTCGTAGGTTTTAAGGAAGGTGCGAAAGAGGATAAGATGCAGGGAGCCCTACCTATCCTTTAATAGTCGTTAAGAACGCTGCACCTAGATAGCTCTATTCCAGACCCTAGAGAGGCCCCCTAGGGCCCCGTAGTAGCATCGGTATAGGAGAACCTAGATGCAGATAGGCCGGAGGCCTATGCTAACAACACGGCGAGAACACGCTTCTTAACCCGAGAGTAGCACGTGTACGCTGTTTACAGCGTCGAGGACGACACCTCGATTAGGACATCTATGCGTGTTCCTTATTACCTCGTCGCCGCCGCGGTAGAGGGGGAGATAGCGAACTCGGCGGACCTACCGACTTTATTTATCGACTTAATTAGGGATGCCTAGCAAGCGGATCCTTCTATGCAAGAACGAAGAAGTTAGATAGCCGTACAGAGTTCAGGCGTAGCCGCCTTAGCCCTAAATTAGGCCCTAGGCAGACCTAAATTAGACCGGGACCTAGTAGAGGAGAACGACCGGTAGGCGTTCGACTTAAGTAGACTCCTACGGTACGATAGGAAGGTTTACGTCCCCAACTCGGAAGCACTAAGGAAGGAAATCCTCCGACGAAACTATAATAACCCTACCGTAGGCTACTATAGTCGTTAGCGTACGTAAGAAATTATCGCCTCCAAGTACTACTAGAAGGGAGTAACGAACGACGTTAACGAATACGTTAAGATATACGATGTTTGCTAACGAACTAAGACAAAACACTATAAGCTATACGGTCGGTTACAACCCCTTACCGTCCCTAGCGAGCCGTAGAAGTTACTATCGATAGACTTTGTCGTCGGCCTACTACCGTTAAAGGGATACAACGGCAAGGTGTATAACGCCGTGTTAGTAGTCGTCGATAGACTCTCCAAGTACGTCCGGTACTTCCCTATAAATAATACGATTAACGCCTACGCCTTAGGAGACCTAATATACACCCGCATTATATACGAATTAGGCCCCCTAGAGGAGATAGTGTCGGATCGAGGGTCGGTGTTCACTAGCACGTATTAGAGCGCACTATATTACTACCTATCGGTTAAGAAACGACTAAGCATAGCGTTTTATCCCTAAACGGATAGTTAGACGGAGCGAACAAACTAGCAGCTAGAGGCGTACCTTAGGATCTACTATAATTAGGACCAGGACGACTAGGTAGTGCTACTTCCTACTACTACGTACGCACATAATACGAAGGTTTACTCCGGGTCTAAATTCACCCTAATGCGGGTCGCATATAGGTCTAATTTAGGCCCTATTAACGGGATCCTGTCGAAAGAATTCCTAACTAAGGGACTAACGTCTAAGGCGAAATCGCTAGCCGACGTAGCGCGCGAATACATCGCCCGTAGAGATAAGGAAGTTACGAAAGCGCGTAAGAACCTCGAGAAGGCGGCTCTCTTGTAGAAGAAATACTATAACAAGACGACGGTAGCTAAGTACTATAACGTTAGTAAAAAGGTGCTATTGTCTAGAAAGAACATCGAGACTAGGCGGCCGCATAGGAAGCTGGACAACAAGTTCTTAGGACCCTTTACTATTACACAACGCATTAGTACTTAAGCCTATCGACTAGATCTCCTACCGTCGATAAAGCGCTTCCACCTAGTCTTCTATGTGTCGCTACTAGAGCTATACTATGCCCGGGAGGGATACGAACTACCCCCTATGCAGCCCCTTTAGGACAATAAGAACGAAGAGGCTAAGTAGGAAGTCGAGGGGATCCTTAAATGTAGAGGCGGACGAGACACGAGGGAATACCTAATTCGGTAGTTGGGATACTCCCCGGAGTACGACGAATAGTTACCTACGAGTGCACTAGAAGGAGCAAGCGAACTAGTTAAAGAGTTTGAGATTAAACATACGCGGCTAGAGGCCCTAAACGGACCCAAATTAGCCCTAGATTACACTAGTAGCAGGTTCCCAAAACGCTAAAAGAAGGAATTAACTCGTAGATAAAATCGTATGCTTTTGTTTGCCTACCCTCACCCCCTAAAGAAACAAACAACGCTACTAGCGCGCCGGCCGGAGTATCCTGAAATACGGACTAAGGAGTCTAACGATCCTATAGGCTATAGGGACCAATGTCTATAACTGCTATAGGTTGCTCTACCCTTACTACCTATCTAGCCCCGTACTAGCCCTAAGCTAGTACGCGAAAGGGCCCTAGTATACTAAGCGCTGCTACTTAAATAGCAGGTTACGCACGGTGCGCTACTCTACCTCCGCATCCGCGACGATATTAAACGGCGTTAAACTTAGCGTACTACGGCCGGCCTCGAACGACTACTCCTCTATCTCCGCCTCTATACGACGGTAACGGCGATACGCTAGCTACTACTTATCGGAAGGCTTCGAAGAGAGATCCTTCTAAGTCCGACTAGCCTTAGGTAGCCTACCGGTAAAGAAGCTAAGGACACGCGCGCCGGCGGAAGCGTTAATGCCGAAGTTAAAGACGTCCTTAATTAGGGCCTTTATCTTAGGGTAGAGCTTGTTAGTAAAGCCGCGGAACTGGAGGATACGGCTGGGAACTTGTTAGCACTAAAGTAGGCCCGAAGGAGGGATTAGACATACCGATAACGGCGCTCGGCCTCCTTAGAAGTATCGAGTCCGACGAGGAAATTAGTGTCGTTAATCCGTGGAAACCTCCGCTTATGCTTAAGGACGGAACGCTGCATTAGGTTAAGGATGTTGTAGGCCCGGTACGCCTTCTTAGGTATAGGGTAGTATGCCGACTACTATCAAATAGCGACATACGTAGGATAGGTGCCCTCCGGCAGATCCGTTATATTATAGCGATAGGTAACGGGGAGCTACTACGCAGCCGTAAGGTACTAGTTAACATCGCAGAACCGACGGATACAGTTAACGTACGGAAGACAACGCGCATCTAGACGTAGGGCGATCGATTAAGGAAGGCGGTTCGTACGAGTAATAGGCGTCTCTACGATAGCTATCTTAGCGTGTAAATAGAGATAATCCGGGATTAGAGCGCGGCTATCGACTACGATAATAGGACCTAACTACGTTAGCTACGAATTA
This sequence comes from Zymoseptoria crescenta, assembly GCA_026122155.1. NCBI lineage: Eukaryota > Fungi > Ascomycota > Dothideomycetes > Mycosphaerellales > Mycosphaerellaceae > Zymoseptoria > Zymoseptoria crescenta. The sequence goes on from JALRMM010000404.1 coordinate 14,485, forward strand.
GGCCCAAAGGAGTGCTAGAACATACCCAGCCGCTAGGTAAGCGAGCTGTTAGAATTCCTACGAGGGATCGAAGAGGGCAAGTTGTCGGGATTCGGAAGACCGCTCGCTATAGGAGCACGCGTAGCTAGAGAGGCCGGATCGTAGAGATTCAGACCTAAGAGAGGGCCGCTTAGGGTCTACGCAGTACTACTACTACTACCTACTAGCGCACGAGGCGTACTAGGAGGGTGAAATCCGGGCTACGACATAGTTCGGTTAGGATCCTAAACACCTTCTTAATTAATAGCGGTCTAAGTGCTTATAAGAGTCGACACGCGCCGACGAGCGTTACTATAACGTAGAAGCTCGTTACGCGGTAAGGTAGTCGGCTTAGTAGGCGATTCGAGGATCGGAGAAAGAGGCGCTACTATAGAAGTAGAAGGTGTAATAAGGAAGGAAGAAGAAAGTTCGAGGACGAAGGACTAGATATAAAGGACCGATCGGAGCCGCTAAGGCTGCACAATTACGACGCCTATAATAGAGCGAATTCACGGCCAAAACGGGCCTGTTACGGGCCTACTAAGGTTACGGGGAGGATTCACGGACAATTTACGTACGGTTATGCGCATAAACAGATTATAACGCTGAACGCTAGCGCAGGCTTTACGAGCGAAAGGACAGGCCTAGAACAGACCAGATCCACGGGGAGCGAATTTATAAGACTCCTTAGTCCGTGTTTATAGACGCAGCCGCGGCTTACTTCGCCTTTATAAACGACGAGGGTTCCACACCGCTATTGCGAGAAATCCAACTAACATGCGCTTCGCCTAGCTAGCCGAGTAGCTGTTAAAAGGCTAACTCCCCTACGACTGCTTACAAGACACCGCGGTTCGATCCCTTCCTCGTTAGTCGGGATCGGGGCTATTGTTAAACTTCAATTTTTGCTACTACTTCTACGACCTAGGACAGGCCGCCGGGGGGGAGGGGATAATGTTAGGGAGCTAGTACCCCAGGCTGCTACAGACCTAATTTAGGCCTGCTCCGGGCCCGAAGCAGGCCCGTACGAGGCCTTAGTACGCACACCTCCCTTTTGTTCCCTTCTGCCTCCCTTCGGTTCCCTTCGGTAGGCAATATAGACATTCGTATACAGACTGCTTGTACGTGTTAGCTACTACCTAATCACACTCCCTTACAAAGACGCTCCTTAAGTAGTTATGTTTATAGCTATATTTAGAAGGGCAATTAACAGCAAGACGTTAGCTAAGTTTAATAGTAATAACGACGCCTTTTGGAGCTAAGATTAGTCCGAAGAGGTTAGCTAGCTTTACGACTACATTAACCGCGAATACTAGCCGCATAAGGAGAAGCTAGTAGCATACTAGATAGGGCAATATCTATCCTTTAGCTAGACGTCGTCGTTACGCGGTAAAGGAGCTTATTCGACACTAAAGAAGTAGCTAGCTAGTAAGCGTTATAACGTGCTCGGATTGTTTCTTAAGATAGAGCTATAGTGGAACCTTCAAGCCTCTTAGCTTATATATGCCTATGCCCTTAAACGGAAGGCGATTCCTTACTTATTAATAAAGCCGGTATATCGAGAAGTGTATTATAGTATTTACCGGAAGGCGTTGTGGAAGGTTTTAGAGTAAGAGGCGTTAGCGATTAACGAGCTAAAGGCTCTTCGAGAGGGCAAGATATCTATACTAACTATATGCTCGTACTAGTTCACGTCTTTATAGGGTTGTCCTTATAAGCACACAATTATAGATATAATAACTAGCGGTTAATTAAGATACACTATAGACATGTTCTACCGGCACTAGTATATAGACAAGTAGGTAGCGCCTCTAGCTCGGATTATAGCTATCGACCGCTCTATTTACGAGCTAGCCGTAATACCGAATAATCGAGCCTCTAACGTACGAGCGCGTAGAGCTAGTAGAGGGCATAGACGTGCTAACACACGAGAACCGTTAGCATTCGAGTTCGGTAATACCAATTATCTAGCTTCTACCGCACCGGTAGCTATAAGGGGTAGTAGACGAGGGCGTAGTACGAGGGGGAGTAGAAGGGGTAGACTCGTAACTCCTTTATAGAGCTAGTCTTAACAACGCTAGCCGCTCGTTTATACGCCTTATAGCTCGTATTACGGAGTTAGCTATAGTGTATAGCTTAATAAAACTACTATTCGACATACAGTCGGACTACGACTATTAGTATAAGCACTGCTACGTAACGAGCGGTAGATACGAGCCTTCTACTAAGAGCAACAGTACTAGCAACAACATAGCTATATGCTGCTACCTTCTACTACACCGGCACGACAACAACTACTACTACTACGTTCGACGGCAATGCCCTTTAAACGTCTACTATTATATGCACGGCAATATATAAGGGCTAACTAAGGGAGGCAGTTTTAAGCTATATAGATAAATACACGTTTACAATAACTACTACCCTCTATACTACTAAACCCTCCTATACTATAGACGACAACGATGCGCTAAGGGTATAGTTTACGAGGTAGACGCACTAATACTATATAGATATTATATAAGCTATATCTACCGCCTAGGATAATAGCCGATATTAGAGGGCGCCGGCTATTAGTAGAAGGGGTGCCGGTTACTAGTTTTTCCTGCTAGGGAGGGGAAATGTCTAGACGTAGATTAGCCTACTTCCTAGTCGTTAGGCTATTAACCTTAATTAAGGTTTTAAATAGTGCTCCGTCCGGTATGTATGTCCTACGTACTTATATCGCGCCTACAGCTTTATTAACGAACGCTTGCTCCTACTATAGGGGTATACGTAAAGCTTATTACATAAAATAAACATAATCCGTAGGGTAGGAGGACGGATATTCTCTCTACGATATACTATCGATAGTTCCGTACTAATATAAGCTCGGGAGAATTACGACAAAGCTTAAGGCAATAGTAACACCCGTATACTAAGAGAGTAAGCGTAGGGATCTCGATATTAAGTATAGTTTGCACCCTCTAAGTAGCATTTAGACCGTAATGCTTATTGCCTAGGGGGTCGTTAGCTAGATTCGACCCTAGACAAATCTTGCTCTTATCCTAGTAACTTAGAAGGGAAGGGGCTCTCCGCGCTTCGCCTACTTGCTACTAATATACTTAGGGTGCGTATACCTAGAGGCTATTAATAGGTTATTAAGCGATTTCCGTTATTTAATAATAGATAGCTGTTACTATTGCAATAATAGCATTATAAGTAAACGCTTCTATTAATTAAGGTAGAGTCTTACGGATATTACCGTCTTAGCTATAGCTATAGCTTATTATTATTACCTCTCGACTCGTTGTGTCCGCGTTTATTATTACTACTATAATAATAACTATGGATTTACTCTACTCTATAGTCGTTATCGGTGTTAGTATAAGGGAGGCGTTTAAGTACTTATATAGGCCGGAAGAGTATTACTATAATACTACTCGTATGCGATAGCCGGTGTTAAGGAAGTTCGTAAAGGAGTTAGAGGCTCGTAGAGTAGGAGGAGATCGAATTAATCGTAGTATTTCGGTCGCGGAGTAGGCGGTAATATTCCTCGATTTCCTAGCATATAACCTATCGATTCGTTAGCTCTAGCGGTAGTATTAACACTCGCATTCCACGTTTACGAAGATTATTAAACGCATTAGTAAGATCGTGTACTTAATAAGCGAGGACTTTATCTAGATGCCGAGTTAGCTAGATCTCAGACCGCCGCCTTATAAGAAAATAATAAAGAAGAGTAAGGACGATATAAGCTACTCGAACTATAGCAAGTTCTATTAGTTTAAGGATGCAGTTAGAGCGTTAGATAGCACGTTGTTGCCGATAAATCTGCCTAAGGATATTAGAGGAGTGTAGAATAGTAGGAAGGGATTTATCTTATAGAACGTAATAGCCGCCTATAACTTCAACATAGTATTCTAGTATATAATAGTTGGATACGAGAGCTCTATACCGGACGGTGTTGTGTTAAAGAAGGCATATAAGGATAGATTCGACGTGCTACCTAGCCGGTATTTCCTCGTAGATAGAGGCTACTCTACTCTTAACGGACGATTGCTCGTACTATACGAGAGCACGCGCTATTATATTCGTAAGTAGAGGGTAGTGTAGCGGCGGCCTAAGACGAAGGAAGAGTTGTTTAACCTACGGTATACGTAGCTACGTAATATAGTTAAGCGAGTCTTCGGTATTATTAAGAAACGCTTCCTAATCCTCGCCGAAGGAGCGTATACTAGTTATAGTATCCGTAAATAGACGCGGTTTATCCTCTACTGCTTCGTTCTATATAACTTTATCCTCTTAAGCGGTAACTAGCCGCTAGACTCCGAGCCCTTCCTTATAGATCTACGTAATAACGGCGGTAATAGCGACGATAATGCGGACGGTAATAGGAAGGATAGTCTCGATAACCTTAGTAATATCGGTAGTAGGGCGAGGGTACGGTTCCGTAATAAACTAGCTAGTATAATATAGAAGGATTATTAGGAATATTGCGAAATACACAGATTAGACATAAGGGGGGCGTAGAGTAGTAACGACATTTAGCTAGCTCCGGTAAGAGAGCTCGAAACGACGTTATTATAAAAAGGGTGCGTATTTACTAGTTAATCTACTTATTTTATACGCTAAGGCTATTATACCGACTCTCGTCGAAAGAGTGGAAATTCTCGTGTTTATAGATAGAGAACAAGGTAGGGTACGAAGATACCGCGAGATACTAAAGCTAAAAGTTTAGCGCGAAAAACCGAGCTACTCCTTCCTAATTAGGCCGAATATAGGCAAATTCTTAAAACACCTCTATATAAATAACTAGTATAGCCCTACTTTTTTCTCGCGCGCGCTTAGGTAACGTATACGAAGGTATCTTAATATCCTATATACGTCTCTACCGTCTAAACTATAAATATAAGTTAGTAAGCGACTTTTAGACCTTAACTTTTAAGACTTACTCCTTTAATTCTACCTCTTTTATTAACGACGGTAGCTATATAGTCTACCGTATATCTTACCGATTAGCGGTAGCGGCTACGACTAACCGAATAGCGAGAAGGGATAGCTCTACTATCTATAGGCATGTTACGCCGGAGTATAGTAAGCCTAAGAGTTATCGATAACTAGCGCCGGCGTAGACGGTTTAGTCTATACGATAATCCTTCGTAGATATAATCTAAGGCGGCTACTAAACTCTTCCTTTAGTAGCGGTTTAGTAGCGATAGCGAGGTTTGAATTCTCCGATAACTTTATTAAAAGTAGGTCCTTATTCTCGTCGCTTACGCCCTCTAATATAACCTTATTATAAGCTAGCCGCTTACTAAGAAGCTCTAGCGGCGTCTTATCCTTTAGCTCGTCCTACTTCGCTATAGCGGCTATAGTCTATTAGAGCGGAGTTATAAGCTTATAGATAGCCTTTAGGTATTCCGGATCTACCTTAGTTACGACCTACTACTTCCTTACCTTCGTACTACGCTCTTTATTAGCCTTCGCTAACTACGTAGCTCTTAACACCTACTTAACCTTAGGATCTACCTTTTCGACCTTATTATCCGATTTAGCCGCTTCGCTAGCGCTAGCGCCCTCGCCCTTATCGTCCTTATTATCCTTATCTTCTAACTTCTTAGCCTCGGACTTAGCGAGATAAGCACCCCCTCTACTACCGATAGCGTACTTACTAGTAGCTACGTTAGTAACGATAATAGCATAGATTAAGAAGGAGAATAGCGGACAAGAGTCTCTAAACGGCTTATACGTAGGATACGCCTTATAATAAGTATCCTTAACGGACTTATCTACCGGCTTCGTAGGGTAGCTATTCTATCCGCTAATATGTTTTAAGTGCGCGGTATAGAGTATATATGCTTTCTTTAGTTTACGCTACTTATTAGTAAGTATCTCTTACTTAAAGAAGCGCTTAAAGCGGTTATATATCTTCTTAGTAACCGGACGTAGGTACTTTGCCGAGAAGGCGTTGTTATACTATATTATACCTCGGCTCTTAAGCCTTAATAACGCCTCTAGTATTACGTCGACGTGTTTATTATCCTACTAGCTAATTAATAGATGCTCGGAGCTATATATATATCCCTTCGGCTTCCGCTTCTTTACTAGCTTCTTACTCTTACTAGACGATACTATAGGCTCTCTATTCTTATTATTACTAGCTATACTCTTACGCTTCTTACTAGACGATACCGGCTCCTTAGACTTCCCCTTACCTCTCTTCCGCGGTATCGGCTCTAGTAGTATTATAACGGATATATAAGAGCTAATAGAGCTAGATAGAAAGAGGTAGATATAATACTATACGTACTACGCGACGACGTAAATAAGCGTAATTGCTACTAGTACGGGCTATAATAATAGCAATTAATAGACTATAGAGGTCGTTAATCCATAAACCTATAGGACGGCTATATACTAACTTAATATAGTTAATAAGTAGCGAGAGCGAGTAATAGAGTAATAACTACTTTTTTTAACGACATTACTAAGTAAACGACTCGTAGATTAGTCTATTATTCGGTCTTAGCGCTTAATAACCTATTAATAGCCTCTAGGTATACGCACCCTTAGAAGAAGTAGATAGCACTACGGCGTAGGCCGCGTAGCGAGGTAATAAGCGGAGAAAAGCAACGATATAAGTATAGCGTCTATCCCGACTCCTAAAAGTATTCCCGAACTACTATATCCTCGAGGCGTCGTACTCGTTAATACCTACCGGAAAGGGGCATCGATAGAGTTTCCGATAGTAAGCGCTATTCCTAGATATAGGACTCTTTATATACGGTGCTGTCGGTAACACGGGCTTTAAGGAACATAAGCTTACGAGCTTACGAGGGACAGCGACAATAGTATATATAAGGCACTTTATTTAGCTAGAGACGTTCTTTTTAGAATGGTACTAGGGAATCGAGCCTTTAGAAATTAGAGTAGGGTTGGAATCGCCAATGCAAGACGACCCCTATAGTAAAGCATAGTTCAGGCCTACAAGATGTAGTATAGCAGTAGAGTCTACGGAAGGCAGATACAGGAGCCTACATTGCCAAAACAATGCGAAAAAAAAAACATACAACACTACGGATTCCCCAATTGTCACCAACTTGAGTACTAGTGTAGCGATTAGATGATTCTCATGGCTGATCGGACGGGAAGCCGAGTTTTCATCTATCTGTGGTCGTATGTGTCCGCCCTGCAATTCTCTGCGTATATATCGCTCATTGCGTTCTCGGCCAAATGGTTTCGAAGAATGCACGCAATCGTTCGCTTTTAACTTGCGCAAGCCGTCCAGAGAGTCCCGACATGACAGGGCACGACATGATACCCTCGGAGGTAATTTGAATTCCCGTGTGCTGTCGCCCTCCACGCTATGCTCAAACTCGTGTGAAGCATGGGATGTACGAACGGAACGATCTTCAAGGATCGTCTGGGGTAGCACTCTGAATCCCGTGGGCTCTTAGACGATTCGATTCTCGTCTCAGCTGAGGGATTCCTGCCGGACTATAGGCGCAATCAGGGGCTGGCGATATCGCCCTTTGCAGACTGCTCGGGCGGAGACAGGTACTTACAAGGGCCAGGATTCGACGGGCGCTATTTAGCAGCGCTATACCCGAGCAGTGCAGTTGCAGTTCCCAAAGCTCTGTTCCATTCCGTTCAATCGAGCAAGCCTTGTAATTCATTCCCGTCTAACAATACCGTCGACGCACCTGGCAAAAACCTCCGGCTGCGAAACAAACGGACAATGGCCCGTATCAAGCTCGACGACTTCCCATCCCCCCTCCTCCGCCTCCGCTCTCTGCAGCTCCGGAGGCAAAGCTTGATCCCGCAACAGCACAATATAGACCCGCCTCAATGCCTCGCACGTCTCCCCTAAGCTCGGCATCTCCTCCTCCGTGTGCATCGGCCTCTGCAAAGCCAGCGCATCAACGAGAGGTTTCGATTGCGCGTCGGACATGTCGTTGTAGAAGACCTCGGCGCTACGCACGGCGCTCAGGTAGTTTGTCTCGGGGTCGTAGGTGGCCCAGGCGCCTTTGACCCTCGATTGTTCAGCGGCGCGATCTGTGTTTATTAGGAAGCTGGAGAGGAAGCAGAAATGTTTCAGTTGGGATTTTCGCGCGGGATTCTGCGCGAGGAACTTGGACACGGCGAAGGGGCATGGTCGTCCACCGGCTGAGTGTCCGATGACGCAAATGTTGTGTCCAGCGTCGGCGGCTTCTTGGATGGCTTGGTGGGCTTTGGCTACGTCGTCGCCTATCACTGCAGTCGGCGCTCTCTCGCCTGCGGTGACTAGCGAGATTGGGATGACTTCGTAGCCGAGTTTTTTGAGAGCGGGAGTCGCGGGTCGGAGGTGGTAGTCTGTGTGCCATGCCCCAGCGACGAGGATGATTGTTGTTGGAGCGCTCATTCTGGCGGTGGTTGAGGACCGGTCTTGGTTAGCTTGCTGTGAAGATCGATGGTATTCAAATGGCGAGAGATAATACATCGCTGGATCGTTAGCTTCCTGCTTCTCAAACCAAATACTTGCTGGGCTTGTCAGCCGCGGAGTCGGTCCATCGAAAGACCAGAATCCTTCGAGACGGACCGAGGGACTACAATCCTTCGAGGGATGAAGGAGAAGCTCCAGCAGAGAGGTCGAGGTCCAATAGCTGTCGTTCGTAGCTACCTCCTGTTCAGCCCTTTCTGCTCCGGACCATGTTAGTACTGTGTCGTCAGGTAAGTCTGTCCGACAAGAAAGCTCGAAATTCGCTCGAAGTTCGTATCTGCACGTCGAATTCGAGCTTTCAGAAGGAGCGCACTGAGAAGGAGGTAGGTTCGTAGCGGCAAACATGCTTTTGCGAGCTTGTCCGATGACATGTAGGGCCGGGGGGGAAAGTCAATTCGTCACATAGCGTCAGTCCTACCTGTCAGATAGTATATTCGAAGAGGGGATGTACGTGGAGAGGAGGATGTGGAGGTCTGTCCGTCGCAACGACATTTGGTCTTGGCGCTATAGGCATGACACAAATCCTCTGCCGACCGTCGCAACAGCTGAACTTTACAGGCGCCTGCATTAGCATGCTGAGCGTCGGCGCCTTGGCTCAGAGGCACTTGAAGGAGGCTACTCCATCTAGAGTGCGGTCACATGGCCGTAAGGATGCTGTGCAGACCGGTGTCGTCCTCCTGCGCGAACGGCGGAGTACGAAGTAAGCCCATTCCATGTGTTGACTCGGTTCGAAACGGCAAGTCTGCCCCACAAAGAAAACCAGTCTCCGACCGTCATCCGGCACAATACCTATCCGTAGGGGTACGCCCTGAATCATAACGCTGTGCCAGGCATCGAACGACAGCTACACCCTCCAAAATCACACGTGAAGACCACCTGACATCCAATCGACACGTCTACCAGCTACGCGGTCGGGGATGTAGACTGCAAGCACGATCTGGCCGAACTCTCCGAGATCGTCTCCGTTGAGACGGGCGCCGATGTCGACGTTGGCACCCACGACTGGAGAAGTGGTCCGATCTCTGGAGTACGCCGCGGCGCAGCATTCTCCTCCATGGCTGTCATTGGGATGATACTCGGTCGTCTTCAGCCTGAGTGCTTGGGGCAGTCCATACTTCTTCTATGAACTGGTGGTGGCCTTTCCCACGACGCCACGTCCACGGCATCGAGTCCGTGGGACATTCCGGCCATATAGCCACATAACACAAGGTGCGTCGTCACCGCGGCGGCCAATTGCCATTATTCAGGACATGGCTGATTCGATCACAGGAGTACAGGCCAGCTATGTTAGACGGACTGGCAGCCGTTGCTCCTCCGCCTCCTCCTAGCATCGCTCGCGCACCACTAATCTATGCACGCGATGACGGTAGGGAACGTGGCTCTTCATCGCAGCGAATCGTCATCGCGACTCTCGTCCAAAGTCCGCATGTATCTCTCCGTACTCCCACGAACGTGGCAGACAGACAGACACCTCCACTTGTGCGTCCTGTCCGGCACATTGGTGGTTGATCTGGAAAAACCACAGCCATGCTCCCTTGGCAGTCCCCGCTTCGTGTCAAGGCATCGTGGTCGGGGACCAGCGGCGGAGAGCGATCTTTGATCCCGGTGGGGCTCCGCCAGTAGTCATCAAGACACGACCCGAGCCGAGCCGCCGCGTCTGTCGTCGTCCAATGTCGTCAAGTCCACCGTCTGGAGCTAGTATATCCCTTTGCAGGTAGAGCGGTGTTTCCGGTGAAAAGCCGAGGATCCTTAGAGGACGGCTGTCCTATGTTAGCGCTTAACTCTTACCTATTTTTAGTAGTGAAAAGGCAGCTAAGTAGGGCGTGCGTCTACCTTAATCGAGGGAGGTTTTTATACCTTACCGTCGCTCGAAAACGTATGTATTAGCTAAATTATAGCTCTACTAGTAGTAAAACAAGAGGTAAGGATACTAGGTGTTATATATTACGTTACGAAAAAAAAAACCAAGGAGCGCGAGGACCTTAGCGTTCTTACGCTCCTTACGCTTTTTACGCCTATATATATCGAAGAGGACCTTATACCCTACTCGCGCCTTTACGAGGACCTCGTGCCTCTCGCTCTACTCGAGAACTCGCTTTCTACTCGCTCTTTCTACTCGCTTTTACCCTCTTTAGGTATAGAATTAAAGTAGTAATAATAAAATCGATTTTTGTCTATAAAATTTCTATTCTAGCTAAGTAGAGGTAGAGCGCGCGCGTGTTTTCTTCTTTTTTATAACTAAGAAAGAGAGGTAGAAAGAGAGGTAGAGCGCGCGCGTATCCTTCTCTTTTATAACCGAGAAAGAGAGGTAGAGTACGGAAAGAGAGGTAGAGCGTACGCGTATCCTTCTCTTTTACGACTAAGAAGAGAGGTAGAGCGCGGAAAGAGAGGTAGAGCGCGCGCGCGTATCCTTCTTTTTTACGACTAAGAAAGAGAGGTAGAAAGAGAGTAAGAAAGAGAGGTAGAGCGCGCGCTCGCGACCGAGAAAGAGAGCGAGAAAGAGAGTAAGAAAGAGAGCGAGAAAGAGAGGTAGAGTATGCGTATATAGTTATCCGATAGTCCTACCTTTTCTCGAGCGTAAGAAGGATAGCGTATTAAGTATAAGAAGGATAGTAGCGTATCGAGCGCGAGGAGGGTAGTAGTATATCGAGCGTAAGAAGGACAGTAGCGTATCGAACGCGAGAAGGACGGCGGTATATCGAACGCGAGAAGGACGGTAGCGTATCGAACGTAAGAAGGACGGCGACGTATCGAAGGCGAGAAGGATAGTAGCGTATCGAACGCGAGAAGAATAGCGGCATATCGAGTACGAGAAGGACGGTAGCGTACGTATCTATAAAGATATTAGTAAAGAGATCGAAAGGTAGACTCGAGATAGAAAGAGAAGAAGATAGAAAGAGAAGAAGATAGAAAAAAAAGAAGGTAGAAAAAAAGAAGGTAGAAAGAGAAGAAGTAAGACGCGATAAGAAGATAAATAAAAGAACTTAGAGAAAAAGAAGGAAGAAGTAAGACGCGATAAAGGTAAACAAAAGAACTTAGTCGGATTCGAGTCGAATTCGAGTCGAATTCGAGTCGAGAAGGTAGGGTTCTAGCTCTTACTTCCTACTCGCTTCCTCGCTTCTAACTTTCGTATCTCGGAAATCTCGGAAGCTACTCGCGGATTCTACGAATTCTAGATTTATTTTTTCGTAACGTAGCGTTTTCGCTAATTGTATATAAAGATTAGTAATAGTAAGGAAGAAACTAATACCTCTAGCCTATATAATAGTAATCTTAATATACTACTAGTAGTAGACTTATTGTCCGTAGAGCTACTACTACCTTCTAACCGCTCTACTATTGTCGACAACCTTACTATTTATAGTCTATTTGTAAAGGCGATAGGGTCTATAGCAATATAAGGAACGCCTAATATCCACTGGATAAAAGGTAAGACTAATTCTTACAGAATTTAATGTGCGAGCGTAAGCCCTTTACCTTATATACGGTAGGCATGCGCTAAGCATTCGTTACCTCCTTAGTTATACGACCGAAGGATAACTTTACTCGACCCGGATTACTACCTTTAGTAGTAATCCTTATAGCAGTCCTTAGCGGTGCTGTTACAATTGCCTCCTCTCCTTATAAGCGTCGTCCTCGGCGCGCTTATAGGGGATTTAGTAGGCTTACTTCGTAATTACTTCGCGATTACTTCGTATATTATGCGGTACGAGCCTATATGCATGCATCCGGTAACTTATTAGTTAGTCCGGCGGCAGCGTGTATATATCTATGCCGTCTGCTATAAACATTGCTCCTATAACATCTACTTCCGTTTAATGCATTCCTAAGTTGTTAACAACAATATTAATAAACATAGTAGATCGAGGGTGTCTAGGCGACGGCAAGTTTCTACACTTATTTACCCTCTATTTTTTGGAGCTAACTTTCTTAGACACTACTACCTTCGCATTACTCTCGCTTAGACTTTGCATACCGTACGCGGTATATTATAAGTATGTCTAATCCTTCCTCGGCCGAACGTCGACTCTTAATAGAGCTCGACAAAACCATACCGCCTCCGCGACAGTTTCGCGTAGTTTTAGTTCCTCCGGCTAAGAAAGATCCCGCGCAATTTAGCCGTTAACGTAGTAAGACTAAGGCTAAGCGGTCTAATAACCCTCTAGATTGCTCGTCCTAGTCGTAGAAGCCTTCTAAGTAGCCTAGCCTATATATTACGGACACTTTAACGGACGACTCGATAGGTAAGTGTAGCTATAATTATCTCTAGCTTATGCTAATTAGATTATAGCATACCGATTTAGCGTAACCCGCGAACCTAAGGTACGCTCGCGCGACTCCCTTAGCTTAGGTTCGGTCCTACCTAATAAGTCGGCGTAGCCGTCGGAGCCTCGAAAGAGATAGCGACCTATACGGCCTAAGCGTAAGAGCCTTTGAGATAGCTTCTATAAGATGTACTAATTACTCTAATAGAATCTAATAAGGACACGCCGCGTACGCGCGAGTCCTTTAGCTAACGTTCGGCGAATATTCCGACTCCTCGGAAATCTTCTAGTATTAAGAAAGCCGATCTAAAACGCGGCCGCGCTACGGCTAGCTTCAAAGACGGTAACGAGGTTATTGCGTCTTTATCTAAGAAGCCTTACACTTCGTCCCGTCTATAGACGAAAGCTACTGTTACTAAGGGAGCTAATACTCCTTAGACTCCGAAAACTCCGCGCTCGAGAAAGGGAGCTACGAAGGCTCCGGCTATAGAAGTTTCTCCTATTATTAAGAATAACAATAAGGATAGTGAGACTATCGAGCCTCCGGCTACGACGTCTCTAAGCAAGGCGTATAAAGGTCCTCCGCCGCCTACTTATCCGAAGGTGCTATATAGCGTCCGTCCTCCTCGTCCCTACTAGCGCTATACTAGCTATATTAGTAAAGGTAACCGCGGCAACTACTCTCGCGCGGTCGACTATAATTGCTCGTATGCCTTAGTAAAGATCCGCTACGAAGGGTGTAAGTAAGTACTTCGCTATCCCTTCGGCTTATATTTGCTAACTATCCGTAGGAGTACTAAATAGGACTATAAGGAGCTCCCGCTCGGATGCCGTGTCGCTTAGGACGCTACGGAGATAGCGCTATTAGATCTTCGCAACTTAGACGATAAAGCTACTATCGAGGACGTCGATACTACTCGCGAGGACGCTATAGAAAAGATCGTAGTCTTCTATTAGTTTCTCTCTAGCGCTTAGTAATTTAAGTTAAAATAGGCGAAGACTAATCCTACTCCTTAGCCTATTCTGCTTATCGGCGAAGGCTTATAGAAGGTCTCCGACATCGTAGATTCTCTACGTGTCCTAGCGGAGTTAGCTATTCTCGTAAGTCCCTCGCATCCCCTTCGCATACTACGCGCTAACTATTATTTTAGGTCGTTCCGATAATTCCTACGGGACATCGCGACTTCGAAGGTATCCTCGCGGCACTCGCTAGTAACCGTAAGCTATACGATTAGAAGAGCCGGTTCGTAGCTAGCGACCGTAACAATAAAGCTAGCACGTTTAATAATATAGGGGTAGCGGCGTCTATACCCGTTGTAGCGCCTATTCCTAAGGATAATAAGGATTTGTAAGGTATAGGATAGACTTTGTTTCCTCGAAGAGGGTAAGCACTCGTAATAGAGCGGCGCCTTTAAAGTCTCTATAGTTACGACGTACATATAGGTTAACAACTATTCAAGCACGATTACTTTTTATTCTTAGGTAATGTCTTCGGCTACCGTTCGCGCCTACTACGCTTAGGCTTCGCCTTAAATACATCCAAAGCTTCTTAGTCCTTAATATTGTTATAGGGCTCGAATGTAGTATACTCCTCTAGCTAGCCCTTCTACTTAACGAGATATATTATCTGTCCTTTAACCTTCTTAGCCTATAGGATCTCTTTAACTTCCTACTCTCCTACTTTATCCGCGACTAGCATTATCGCAACCTCTTCGGGGTTCTCGCGCCTAGTCTACGGCTCTAGAAGGGAGACATGGAATACGTTATGTATTCGTGTCGTGTTTAGCAACGCTAGACGATATAATTGCGTGCCGATAATATCGATTACGCGGAACGGTCTAACGAACTTTAGTCCTATCTTCTTCTTCGGAAGGTCTATCTTTAAGTTCTTAGTAGAGAGGAGCATAAGGTTACCGACGACATAGCTTCTCGCTTTACGTCCCTTGTTATAATGCTTCTTTTGCATTGCTATAGCATGCTCCCAACGCTCCGTTAACCGTTCGTATTGCTCTCGTAACCGCTTCGCTACATCTATAGCTACCGGCGCCCTTCCCTTAAGAGTCCCGTCCCGAGACGATAATAACGCGATAAGGTTAGGATTCTAACCGTACAGTGTATAGAATAGGCTCTGCTTTAGAGTCCCTTGCAGACTATTGTTGTAGGCAAACTTAGCCTAGTGCAACACCTTTACCTACTTAGTTTAATCCTCGCCGATATAGATGCGAAGGTACTACTCGAGGGTCTAATTTGCCTTCTTAGTCTAACTATCTATTTGAGGGTGGAACGCTATTAACAGCTTCCTTTTAATCTTCGCCTCAAAGCAGAAGTTAGACTAATACTAGCTCGTAAAGACAGAACCTCTATTACTTATAATGCTTCTCGGCACGCCGAAGAAGCGAATTACTTCTCGTTTAAGAATACCTATAAGATTAGCACTCGTACACTGCTTAGTTGTAGGTACGAATCTTACTATCTTAGTGTATCGGCAAACAATTATAAGCATAGTAGTAAACACGGAACCGTTTAGCTTACTCGGAGGTAGATCGGTAATAAAATCCATGGAAATGTCTTACTACGCTCTTCGTAGAAGCGGGAGCGAAGCTAATACGCCGTAAGGCCGATAGGGTTGCGCTTTGTTTATAAGACATTTATTGCATCTAGCAATATATTTAGCGACGTCTATTGTAAGACGTAGCTAGAAGTACTTGCGCTTTATTAACTCGATAGTCTTGTCCTTACTGAAATAACCGGCTAAGGGATTATCGTAATGCATACGCATAATCTACGCTCTTAATGCGTAATCCTTAGGGATGTACATAGCGTCGCTATAGTACAATATCCCATCTCTACTTATATACTCGTATCCTAACTCGGATCGATACGTAGAGCTATATACTTCTACTTTCGTAAGTAGTTCGTAAGCCGCTCGGTCGAGCTTCGTAATAGATCTTACGTAGTCGTAGAGTAGGCTAGGAATGTGTATATATAGACCGTCGTCTCTAACGATAGTACGTACGACACTCCGAGGTAAGGATACGGTATACGATCCGTCTAACGGCGCCGTCGGCGTCGTGGACATAGTTCTTTTAGACTCGATCGAATCGAAGGTCGTATTAATCCTTCTAATCGATAGGCTATTAGCCTGGGCAAGCGTTGCTATGCCCTCTAACCAAGCTCGCAGCTTGTTCTAGAGACTCGGCAACAGCATATTCAAATAATCTATTGTCTCTTTCGTAGTTAGTTCGTAATCGCTTCGGCGTAAGGGCGTATCGGCTAGGTTAAGTTTCCCGGCGCGATGCGTAATTATAAAGTCGTAAGGCGCGAGCTCTACGGCCTAACGCGCCTACCGACCGTTCAATTGCTTTATAGTTATAAAGCTCTTAAGGTTATTATAATCTACGATTACGTTAACCGTATGCGTAGCACCGTCCAAATATAGACGCTACTATTTGAACGCCGTAACGACTACGAGCAACTCCTTATTATAAGTCTCGTAATTTATCTCCGCGGGAAGCATCTTCCTCGACCAAAAGGCAATAGGGTGCTATTTAGCGTCGAAGAGTTAGGAGAGGATTCCGGCGATAGCAAAATTAGATACATCGGTCTCTATACGCAACCTCTTCGCGGGGTTAAAATGCTTTAGGATTAGGGCCTCCTGGAAGGCTCTCTTTAATGCCTTAAACGCCTCTTGTTAAGGGGCTTACTACTCGATCGGACCCGGCTTCTTGCCGTTCTTAGCTCCTTTCGAAAGGTCCGTTAAAGGCTTAACGACCTTGGAGTAATAGGAGATAAATCTCCGATAGAAGTTAGTAAAGCTAAGGAACGCTTGAACTTCCTTTAACGTAGTAGGCGTAGGCTACTTAGCGATCGCACTAATCCTGCTAGTGTTAATAGTAACTCTATTAGTAGTTACTACGTAACCCAAGAAGTCCACTAACTTCTTAAAGAAGCTGCACTTCTTAAATTAGGCATACAGCCGAAATTTCCGTAGGCGATCGAGTACTACGTAAACGTCGCGAACGTGTTACGTATAGGTTACGCTATATATAAGGATGTTATCTAGATACACCACATAGCTTATATTAATAAGGCCTTATAGGGCGCGGTTAATATATGTCTGAAACGTCGCTAACGCGTTCGTAAGCCCGAAGGGCATTACTTTATACTAATAACTCCCGTACCTAGTACGGAAGGCAGTCTTCCACCGATCTTCCTTTTTAATAGCGATGCGATAATACGCCTAGGTAAGATCGATCGTAGTATAGTAC
>JALRMM010000405.1:0-14335 GCA_026122155.1 Zymoseptoria crescenta
GGGCGTCGAGGTAGCCCTTATAGTAGTAGCGTATATCGGCGAGTCCGGTAGAGAAGCGAGCGATAAAGTATCTAGAAGAAACGGTATAGGACGTTTAGTGCGTAAAACGGATAGTATACTACCTATCTCGCGCGTCGATCGTTAAGTAAATTCGAAAGAGTACTATTTATAATAAGATGCTACTAATAGTATCTAAAACGTCTTGGACCTAAATAGCGAACGCTCTAGTAGAGATCCGCTATCGAGAAGGGAAGAAGAAGGTAATAGTACGAGCGGCGGCGGCATTGTCGATCGTAGAGTGTTATAATAGACTATATATAGACGGATCAAGGTTAAGAAAGCCGACGTCGCGCGCCGCGCGACGTTTGCGTATTAAAATTAGTACTAAAGTACTAAAAAGTCCCCTCGAGTTAGGGATAAGTCGTTACTAACTTAAGACGTATCTATCTTATCGAAATCCGTATACGCGCTCGCGTTAAGGAGAATATGTTCGTAGTTAAGTATATACGACACGAGACGACCGATTAGACTTACTATACGCCTATAGCTTTAGTAGAGATATATACGTTATTAGACGGTACTAAAGTCCTAGTCCGGCGCTACCTAATATAAGGCTATATGTTCGAAACGGCGGTGGCCGAAGCCTCTAAGTATACGACCGTATAACAATCGGGGACTCCGATCCAGCGATAAAGAATCCGACTCAGAGACTACTAATACGAAGACTCGCGAGATATTAGATAATGCGGAAATAGGGGATGGTTAATATATAGGCGGAAGGGCTAATAGACTTAGAGGCTTCTATAGCCGGACTCGCCGTAGCGGATACTAGGTACGCCGATACCGACGGAGTAGATCCTCTAGGCCTTTTTGACGATCTACGTAGCTTTCCGAGGCCTAGAGGGATAGACAACGGCGAGGACTACGATATCCGGGATGCGGAGACTAATAAGGGCGTGTTAAGCACTAGAAGCCGATCGAGTAGCCGGATAAGTAGTAGTTAAGGGCGTCTTCGTTTAACCTATAGTATAAGGAATTTAGAGATTAAGACCTTCGAGCAAATAGAGGGCATACCCGTAGGGACCGGCTAGCATAAGTAAGTCGACTATAGTTATGTAACGAGGCCGACGACTAACTACGTATAGATAAAACGATAGTAACGGGAAACTAACGGACCTAAGCGTCGCGTTTACTTCGGACTTCGATTTATGTTTTGCCTATTAGCTTAAGAGGGAGAAGATATCCGGTTTGGCAATTACTCGTCTACTCTAGCACCTACATAGTAAGCTATTATAAGACATTATTAGCTTTAAGACTATCGGAGAGCTTACTACTAAGATACGAGTAATAGGAACGGTAGCTTCGAGGGCGGTAGGTAAATAGAGGACGGAAACCTTTATAATGCCGATAGATCGTTTAATAGGTGGGGTCGCGCGATATAAGTTGCGATATTGCCTAGTCGAGCTCGTAATCCGCTTCCTCCTCGGCTATAAAGGCTTTAAAGACGATCTAACGTATGTACCCTATTAATTATTAAACTAGGATAACGACGAGGAGATACTACGGCGGAGGTACTTAGATATAGCGTTAGGAGATTAGTAGTAGGAAACCTAGAAATTAATTAGTATCGAGGGCGCGATAGTAGTGCCGATTCTACTCTCTACCGACAAGACTTAGGTTACGAGCTACTAAGGCGACCTTAAGGCTTACCCGTTGTACCTTAGTATTGGAAACCTCTTAGGCGAGGTCCGGAACTCGAATAAACGACTAGGAACTATTATAATAGTACTACTACCGATCGCGAAGGATAGTACGCTAGACGAAATAGTCTAGTTATACTACGAGGCGATAGATTATATCCTAAAGCCGTTAAGAAAGCTCGGAGAGGGCGAAGGTATAGACGTCCGGTATACGGACGGGCTAACCCGGCGCTACTTCCCTCGGATCGCGGTTATGTCGATTAACTATAAAGAGCAAGTACGGGTTATAGGCGTTAACTTAACGAACTATTGTCCACTCTACTAAGTACATCCAGACGAGCGTAAAGACCTGGAGGTCTAGGCACTACCGCGGATAGTAGCTTATACGTAGAAGCTTATATGTAACGCACGCGCGGCTTACCGGAAGACGGAGAAGATAGGGACATGGGGTGTTTATAACATCGACTGTTTTGCGTTCGGTTATCCCGGTATTAATATACACCGTTCCCTAATAGTCGACATCCTATATTAGCTACTTAAGGGCGTACTAATGTACACAACGGGCTGGGTTAGAGACCTACTCGAGGAACAGATGCCTACGAGACAAACGAAGCGTTTCCGACGGGCCAAGGATACGTTTAAGCGATAGAAGGAGTAGGCGAATGCATAGCTTATCGTCGACTTAATTATTAACAAGCGATTCGTAATAATCCTAGTATATACCGACCTACGCGTCTTTAGCTAGTTTACCGAAGTTAAACAGTAGATAGGGAAGGAACAGAAGAGTCTGCTACGCGCGATGCTGCCGGTGTTTGCACCGTTACTCGAAGAAGTAGGTGCGATCGATGCCCTCCGGTTCGTACGCGCGATAGTAGACTTTATTATTCTTACTAGCTATACGAGCTACGACGACGACACCCTCCGATATATGCAGTTAGCCTTGTTCCGGATAAACTAATACAAAGAGTGCTTCCGCAAATATAGGGAGACTAAGAAACAGAAGCGGGATAGAGAAGACGGCACCTTTAACTTCCCGAAGTTCCACTCTATAGTGTACTACCCGGAGTAGATTATCAACTTCGGCAACGCCCCGGAACTCGCATCTAACTACGGTAAACATAAACATATTAAGTTTGTAAAGAGGCCCTTCGAGATAACTAATAGGAAGGCCGGGTAGGAGGATTAGGTAATAAACGCCTACGAGCGGATGTTAAACATATAGGCATAGTTCGACATCGGCTATAGTGCTCGTAAGGTAACACTACTTAAGCGAATGGAACAATTAGTCTATGCGACCGAGCCTATTAGACCTCGGCCGCCGGAGATTCTGTTCGGATAGAGTGCCTCGAAATGCTAAAGAGAACATAGTAACAAGACGTAGACTAAGGTTAGTATAGTTCTAATGCACTTCGAGAGGGATATAGCGAGAGACTTTAGGCGCTTACTAGCCGTATTCGTAAGGGAGTAAAGAGGGAACGGAACGAATACTAAAGAGCCTAATATGCTGGAGCTAGATAATGCATAGGCGGACGACTTAATAGTACAGTTCCATAGAGGATTAAGATGCTAGAAACGGACCGGCAAGGTAGGCGATAACATAGAAGCACTAGGCGAGGATTACGTTAGGTGCGTGCCGAACTGGTAGAACATTAATAGCAACGCGCGATACGACTTCTTATAGGTACATAAGTACCGCACGCGACCGGACGGGTCCTATAACGGCATTGCCTTTAAAGGGCGGTTGCCGGCACAACTTCGCTACGTAGTGTCGATCCGCGACGATACCCAAATACTAGTAGTAATGGATACTACGATAAGGGACGTCGTGTATAGAGAGAGGAGGCGTAAGATGTAGAAAGCTCCTATATACTAGGCAGCCTTCGTCGAGCTTTTCGAACCCTAGGATACATATAGTCTTCTAGATCGGATTCACGGTATAACGATAATTAAGCCTCGAAGGAAGGCGGCAACGCGTAGCATCCTCTAAGGGCGGCGGTTCTACTCCTTACTATCGATATATTATAGCATCTATATAATGCTAGTCGACGAGAATGCACTAGAAGGGGAGAGGTATATTAACAATACCGCCGACTTCGAGTCCTATAACTTCCTATAGGAGACGAACTAGGAGGCTAATGCAGCGTTAGATGCGTATAAGCGTAAGGAGCAACGGATTAGGGAAGCGAGGGCGAAAGCACGTTACAAGCGAACTACAATAGCTAACGAGGAAGTGAATACGACTAGGAAGCGTATAAGGATACATCGGGGTTAAGGGCCTTTCTTAGTCCTGGACTCGTAACTTACCGCTAGATTAACGCTAATTCAAAAGCCTAACACGTGCTGAAAAGATATCCGGCTGAAGTTAAGTATAGCTTATACAAACGCACGGCTTAGCCACGGGTTATTTTTCACTCGATTACAGCGCGACGCACTAAGCCTTACATTAACCTCAACACTACGACTAACCTCGTGCTACTAACCGCCTGGAACTCGCTCAAACTACGTTCACCTCTACCTCTAGTATAGCGTTGCTAGGGTAGCTACCGTTCCAATTCCCGGACATGTCTAGCGGATAGAGTCTTCACGACGACAGTAAGTTCACGAACTGCCTTCTATAATTACAGCTTCTCTAACACCTCTAGTGAACACCGAAATTATGTTTATAACTTAAGGCGTAGTATATGCCGACTAACACTTAAGCAAGATTAGCGCCTCGAACCGACCTCCTATTTACGATAGGCTTATTAACGACCATTGCCTCCGCGCCTCCTTCGAATATAACTTTAATGTGCGTAAGAAGTCCAAGGCGATAGTAAACGTCTACGCGAATGTTAACGCTCTATCCGCTATAATCGGCCAGATCTCCGTAAACCGCTTCGACAACGTCGAGACTAGATAGTGCAAGCGGTACCTACACGGACATAGCCTCTACTTCGAGTGCATTATAGCAATAGATAGTGCCGGCATAGAGATGTTCGACGGCGTATACATAAATTGCGTCGTTGCGGGAGTTATAAAGAAGTGTAGCCTTAACAAAGGTGCGTCTATTTAAGGAATGTAATGCTTCCTATTATTAACCTACTATAGCCCTCAAGCCGCGCGTTAGCATATCCGTTGCGGACACTTATTCGATTCGTCTTATACGCCGCCACGTCCGCGTACCCATTACGGAATATAGTGGTTATAGCAGCGAAGCCGACCTCTAGAGCCTCGTGGCCGACTTAACGGCCTACCTCCATAAACTTACCGACACCTTAAGCCGCGGTAAGCTACTCGAGATTAGGGCTTTAGCAAGAGGTCGTGTCTTTGGCGTCTATAGAACGAAGAATAAGGAAGAGATGCCGGATAGTAGTGCTAAGTCGTCTGCTAGCGAGAATAAGGATAATAACAGCTTCGATATTAGTAGCGATGCCGGTAATAGTAGCGACGGAGGGGGTAATAACAATAGGGACACCGGTCGCAGTGCCGATAAGGGTGGATAGAATAGTAATAGTAAGAGCAAGGACAGTAGCAAAAAGAGGAAGGTCGGCAAAGGCGACGGTTTATATAATAGTAACGAGTTAGATAAAGAGTCGGACTTCGAGCCTAGCGACAGCGGTAGCGATAGCGACGATAATAATAAAGACGAGGTGGCGAAGTTAGCTCCATTGCACCCGCGTCTAGTAGACCAGGACATGGACATGCTAATTTAAGATGTGGAGGGCTGTGTTGCAGCCGCGAGTAGAGGATAAGGATTTGGACTTGCTACTTTAAGGAGTATAAGGCACGACCAGGGGTTTAGTAGGTAGTGTAGCATACGCGTCGACGCCGCCGGCCTAGAGTAGTAATGCGATAGCACGTTGAGACTACGTAATTCTATCCGGTTAACGTTCGGTGTATCTCGTAGTAAGTAGTCGTGCTGCGAATAACTAGTAGATGTCGTTGGCGCAAACAATAGTCAAGTATGTTAACTATAAAGAACAACGCGCGACTTGGTAGTGACTTGATATATATATATTACGAGCGACCGGCCTCGTAGTTGCCTCGTAGTCGACTTACGCGACTTGCTGGACTCGGCCGACTCACTAGTAACTCGCTAGTGACTTAGGTGCGACTTGCTAGGCTCGTACGCGACTTTATGTAGACTATAAAGAACAACGCGCGACTCGGTAGTGACTTAATATATATATATTGCGAGCGACCGGCCTCGTAGTTACCTCGTAGTCGACTTGCGCGACTTGCTAGGCTCGGTCGACTTACTAGTAACTCGCTGGTGACTTAGGTGCGACTCGCTAGGCTCGCACGCGACTTACTAGCCTTGCCCGCGACTCGTAAAATCGCTAGACTCGCGTTTTGGATTTTCGTAACGAAGGCGAAATCGCTAGCCGACGTAGCGCGCGAATACATCGCCCGTAGAGATAAGGAAGTTACAAAAGCGCGTAAGAACCTTAAGAAGGCGGCTCTCTTATAGAAGAAATACTATAACAAGACGATAGTAGCTAAGTACTATAACGTTAGTAAAAAGGTGCTATTATCTAGAAAGAACATCGAGACTAGGCGACCGCATAGGAAGCTAGATAATAAGTTCTTAGGACCCTTTACTATTACGCAACGCATTAGTACTTAAGCCTATCGACTAGATCTCCTACCGTCGATAAAGCGCTTCTACCTAGTCTTCTATATATCGCTACTAGAGCTATATTATACCCGAGAGGGATACGAACTACCCCCTATGTAGCCCCTTTAGAATAATAAGAACGAAGAGGCTAAGTAGGAAGTTAAGGGGATCCTTAAATGTAGAGGCGGACAAGATACGAGGGAATACCTAATTCGGTAGTTGGGATACTCCCCGGAGTACGACGAATAGTTACCTACGAGTGTACTAGAAGGAGCAAGCGAACTAGTTAAAGAGTTTAAGATTAAACATACGCGGTTAGAGGCCCTAAACGGACCTAAATTAGCCCTAGACTATACTAGGGGCAGGTTCCCAAAACGCTAAAAGAAGAAATTAACTCGTAGATAAAATCGTATGCTTTTGTTTACCTACCCTTACTACCTAAAGAAACAAACAACGCTACTAGCGCGCCGGCCGGAGTATCTTAAAATACGGACTAAGGAGTCTAACGATCCTATAGGCTATAGGGACTAATATCTATAACTACCGTAGGTTACTCTACCCTTACTACCTATCTAGCCCTATACTAGCCCTAAGCTAGTACGCGAAAGGGCCCTATTACACTAAGCGCTACTACTTAAATAGTAGGTTGCGCACGGTGTGCTACTCTACCTCTATATCCGCGACGATGTTAAATAGCGTTAAACTTAGCGTACTACGGCCGGCCTCGAACGACCGCTCCTCTATCTCCGCCTCTATACGACGGTAACGGCGATACGCTAGCTACTACTTATCGGAGGGCTTTAAAGAGAGATCCTTCTAAGTCCGACTAGCCTTAGGTAGCCTACCGGTAAAGAAGCTAAGGATACGCGCGCCGGCGGAAGCGTTAATACCGAAGTTAAAGACGTCCTTAATTAGGGCCTTTATCTTAGGGTAGAGCTTATTAGTAAAGCCGCGGAACTAGAGGATACGGCTAGGAACTTGTTAGCACTAAAACAGGCCCGAAGGATGGGTTAAACATACCGATAACAGCGCTCGGCCTCCTTAGAAGTGTTAAGTCCGACGAGGAAATTAGTATCGTTAATCCGTAGAAACTTCCGCTTATACTTAAGGACGGAACGCTATATTAGGTTAAGGATGTTATAGGCCCGGTACGCCTCCTTAGGTATAGGGTAGCATGCCGACTACTATCCAATAGCGATATACGTAGAATAGGTACCCTCCGGTAGATCCGTTATATTATAGCGATAGGTAATAGGAAGCTACTAGGCAGCCGTAAGGTACTAGTTAATATCGTAGAGCCGACGGATATAGTTAACGTACGGAAGATAACGCGCATCTAGACGTAGGGCAATCGATTAAGGAAGGCGGTTCGTACGAGTAATAGGCGTCTCTACGATAGCTATCTTAGTATATAAATAGAGATAATCCGGGATCGGAGCGCGGCTATCGACTACGATAACGGGACCTAACTACGTTAGCTACGAATTAGGCCTAAAGGAGTGCTAGAACATACCTAGCCGCTAAGTAAGCGAGCTATTAGAATTCCTACGAGGGATCGAAGAGGGCAAGTTATCGGGATTCGGACAACTACTCGCTATAGGAGTACGTATAGCTAGAGAAGCCGGATCGTAGAGATTTAGACCTAAGAGAGGGCCGCTTAGGGTCTACGTAGCACTACTACTACTACCTACTAGCATACGAGGCGTACTAGGAGGGTAAAATCCAGGCTACGATATAGTTCGGTTAGGATCCTAAACACCTTCCTAATTAATAGTAGTCTAAGTACTTATAAGAGTCGACACGCGCCGACGAGCGTTGCTATAACATAGAAGCTCGTTACGCGGTAAGGTAGTTAGCTTAGTAGGCGACTCGAGGATTAGAGAAGGAGGCGCTACTATAGAAATAGAAGGTATAATAAGGAAAGAGGAAGAATATTAGAGGGCGGAGGATAACTTATAAAGGAACGACCGGAGCCGCTAAGGTTATAAAATTATAACGCCTATAATAGAGCGAATTCACGACTAGAACGGGCCTATTACGGGCCTATATAAGATTATAAGGAGTTTCACGGACAACACCGCGGACAATTTACGTACGGTTAGGCGCAACACTAGTTATAGGCTTATAATAGACCGGATTCACGACTAAAGTAGGCCTTATACGAGCGGCTCCTAGGATCTATAAGACTCCTTAGTCCGTATTTCCAGACGCCGTTACGGCCTACTTTACCCTTATAACGAAGGGATTCTTTTATACGGCATTAAACTAGTATAGCTTCGCCTAGTTAGCCGAGTAGCTATTAAAGGGCTAACTCCCCTACGACTGCTTACGAGATACCGCGGTTCGATTCCTTCATTATTAGCTAAAATCGGGGCTATCGTTAGGACATAACCTTTTGCTATTTTAATTTTTACAACCTAGGATAGGCCGCCGGGGGAGGGGGGGATAATATTAGGGAGTTAGTGCCTTAGGATCCCGGATCGGACCTACTTTAGGCCTAATGCTAACCCGAAGTAGGCCCGTACGAGCCTTAGTATATATACCTCCCTTTTGTTCCCTTTTCGCCTTCCTTCGGTTCCCTTCGGTAGGTAATATAGACATTTATATATAGACTACTTATACGTGTTAGCTACTACCTAATTACACTCCCTTACAATTATCTTACGAGCAAGCGTATAGACGATATAGTTACTAACCTCCGCTCGTCCGTTCTTAGTAGACTAATAAGGTAGTATAATTTCAAGCCGAATACTATTATTAGCGGCAAACTCGAGTAGAGCGCTTCTACTATATTCCTTACTATCGTTAAGGCGATAGATAGGGATCGCGATGCCGGTTTAAGTAAGGACGTATTTACGGTATTAAGGGATGTATATAGCGGCACCGTTCTTATATAAGGAGAAGTAGCTATGCCGGTAGAGTGCTCGTGCCTCCGTAAAGATCGTAGAGTAGTGCTCCTTTCGTAGTCTAGCTTATCGGATAGTAACTACGTCGACGCTAACGAGGTAGTAGACGGTAGATAGACGCTCTACTAGAAGGCGGCTATAGATCTAATAAGCATACGCGAGCTCGTACGCCTTATATACTTTAAGGAAACGTTCGCTAACGATAATAATATTACTATATTATATAAGGGTAATAATCTTCCGCTCGTTTATATAGCTAAAGCGAAGATGCTATTCCTCTATTGTTCCGTAAAGAGCTATTAGCGTAACGAGTACTTAAGTTTGCGTTAGAGTAGTAGTTAACGTTTATATTTAAATAGTCTACTTAGCTAGTTAAGGGAGGCTATTATAGACATAAACGTCCGCGACTAGTATATAGTCGTTCGCTATGCTCTTAATAAACAATACCTAGAGATCGTTACGGTAGAAGTATCCCTTTTCGAGCAGTGCTTAGGTAGATAGCAGATTAGCCGCTAGTTCTAGCATATAGAGCACTACGGTAAAGGTGTAGTCTTATAGACTATTACGGACGGTAAAGGTAGCTACGCGAGCATCGCTATATCCGATCGCTTTAATAAATCCTTTACCTACTTAGATAGTAATGTCGTACGTAGAGTAGGAGACAAAGTAGCGTCAGTCGTTAGTTATATAGTCGGTTACGCTAGAGTCTACGATCTAGATGTTCGTATCGTATGCTGCGTAAAGAGCGGTAACTACTCGAGCGTCTACTAAATAAGTTGTAGCTATAAAGAGGCGCTGTTTACCGAATTAATAAGGAGTCGCTAGTAGAAGCATAACCGCTATATAGAAGTTTTAATGTAACTAGCTAGTAGGCTCCTAAGCTTTTACTAAGGCTCGTACTACCTTAGCTACTTTAATGCGTATAGCGTGTTCCGCCTTAAGGTAAGGATGTTTAGTAAAGCACTTAGATTCGAGATAGCGCTCCTTATTATAGTGTATATAGTACTTGCTATTCGGAGGTAGCGGAGGGCGACGAGATTGCTGCGATTAAGCCTATAAAGCTACTTAAGCTAGAGTTTATAGACGATTACGGTTAGCGATTATAGCGAGGCCTTATCCTTTATTAGCTTATACTATATGTTTATCGAGAAGGTTAGCAATGTACTAGTTAAGCGTTAATTTGCTCTTACTTCTATCCGTCTCGTCTTTACGTTGCTCTTAGCGTATAGTAGCCGTAAACTAAGGGAAATGTTTACTAACAAGAGATAAGAAACGGAACAAACTATACTTTAGAGACACCTTAAAGTCCTTAATCTTATTAAGCTTCGTAAGCTTAGTACGATATTACTCTACGAAGCGTTCGAGATCCTTACCGTTATAGCGAAGGTTATCCTATTTAAGGTAGACGGTATGTTTATAAGATACGCCCTATTTACTATACTACTTAAGATAGTCCTATAGGGCCTATGCTATATCGTATATGTCGGCGCATTCCTCGGCAATAGTGTCGGAGTAGTAATTAAGGATAAGAGTGCGTACGTAGTAGACTTTAGCGTTATATCGATTAAGACGCTCTTCGAACTATTCGTTTGTTTCGGTAGCCGTTTTATCCTTAGAAACTAGATAAGGGCGTAGATCTTCGGTAAACCGCTAGAGGGTTTAGCTAATAAGGTCGGACTTTATACGAGAGGACTATGTTATATAGTTCTCCTTACCCTTTAGCTTCTCGCGAGGTGTAGAGTATATAATAGTAGCGAAAGAGTCCGCTATAGTACCTTTAAGGATCGCTAGTTAGCGCTTTATTAGTCGATAGTAGAGGTAAGACTAAGATGCGCTTATTTAGGTGTCCTTTAACACTAGCTCTTAACTACTAAATATATAGCCCAATACGTAATTAATTAGTTGTCTAGCTAAGAAGGTAGAAGAAAGGAAGAAAGCACGTATATAAGAAGTGGCCATGAATTCATGACTAAGCATGTTCTGCCTCAGGCACCAACAAACATCAACTGACATTCCCACGACAAGATTCCCACTCGATGCGGTATTGCCGTCGAAAAGCGACGGAGTCAACGTAGGCCGTGCTACGAAGACCAAGACATGTAGTCCACATCGCCAAGGAAAGTCTTGGACACCTTGATGGAACTTCACTCACCGAATCCGTCCACCACTCCGCTCCGTCCCTACCCTTCTAAAACCGATTTACCTATTCTCTGACCAATGAGCATTCCCACTCGGATCCTCTTACCTCAAACGAGCCCCCACGTCGCCACGATGCAACCTCGCCGTTCGCGACAACGTCAATCGCCAAGAGTTCATCGTTGTTCATCACGGTGATGCTCGTCCTCTGGGCACATGAATCCTACCGACCGGGCATCGTTCGTAGCCAAGGACGGGATGCGGCTAAGTCTACATAGCGTGGAGACCATGATGAGGGTGGAAATACGGCCGTGGTGGTGTTCGGTCTTCCAGCCGTTGATATAGACTTCTTCGAGGAGTCCTCCCCCGTTGCTCGGAACATCACTGCGAATAACGAGAAACATGCTGTTGACAACACTCGCACTGATTGCGGCCCTCACGGGCGTCTACGCTCAAACAACCTCCGTCACGCGGACGACATACACCGGCTGCAGCACAGAAACGATTGACGGGCAAGCCATCTATGGCTGCTTTGGACCGAATGGCTCACGCACGCCCTTTTCGACGATGGCGGTGTCGACTCCAGCTACGACTGCGGCGTCCGTGTCGGCAACAGCGACGGGCCAGACCACTGCTGTCACCAGTTGTACAGCTTTGGCGACGGATGATGTGCGATGTGTGAATGGTGCTGGCTCGACCGTTCAGGTCATGGATAAACCTACCGCGACGGAGGACGTACCTCCAGAGTACACCGGCTGTCATTCGCACGGTGCTGACGAGACGTGCGTATTATTGCGAAGGCTGGACTCATTCGTTCATGGGCTGACAATCTCAGATTCTGCTTCTCGCCAGAAGGTGAAGATGTTGCTGTCGTTGCTCTCGGGGCAGAATCTCCCACCTCATCATCCTCGTCCTCGGGCTCATCGGAGCGATCGTGCCATTTCCACGGTCCTGTCGAGTACGTCGTCCCATGAACTCATCTCTTTCAGTATCCACTGACAGCCACCCAGACACTGTGTCGGCGGCGAAGAGTCTGAAGCAGAAGAAGCTCTGGACTGCGGCATGTCGGATTACTCTTATGACATGCCTCTACGGATCGGCATGATATTCGTGATCCTCGTTACGAGTGGATTTGGAGTCTTTGCTCCAATTCTCATCCAGAAGCTGCCTCTGGGCGGCAAGACGATTGCCAACTCCCTGCAGATGCTCAAGCAGTTCGGCACTGGTATCATCATCAGTACTGCCTTCATCCATGTAAGTCGATACCACCTCAGATGGCGTCGACGCCCCTTGACTGACCATATCTCCAGCTCTACTCGCACGCCGAACTCTACCTCTCCAACCAATGCATCCGCTGGCCAGTCTACTACGAAGGCACAACTTCCGCCATCGTCATGGCCGGTCTTTTCATCTCCTTCTTGATCGACTTCATCGCCCACAGATACGTTGGATCACGCACACGCAACGCAACGACGACCACTAGACCCGACGGCGCCTCCGCTGCCTCCTCTACCGAGTCCCCTTCCGGCGCGAAAGCTGCTCCTCAACCCTCGAACAACAACAACAACGCCCTCCTCATGTTCGACCACCACACACACGGCGACGACTCCTCTCCGGAAAACGCCAAACTCTCCGTGACCCTAATGGAGGCCGGCATCATCTTCCACTCGATCCTCATCGGCCTCACCCTCTCCGTAACCCCCGACCAAGCCTTCCGCACTCTCCTAGTAGTCATGTAAGTAAAGTCCCCCTGCCCACAAGCACGACAGATCAACGAGCTCCCGCTAACCTCCCCTCTTCCCTCCACAGCATCTTCCACCAATTCTTCGAAGGCCTCGCCCTCGGCGCCCGAATCTCCCTCCTCCCCAACCTCTCCCTCTTCCCGCGCAAATTCCTCATGGCCGGAGCCTTCACATTGATCACACCCATCGGCATGGCCATCGGCCTCGGCGTCGTCAACACTTTCAACGGCAATGGTCCCAGCACGATGATCACGTTCGGCACGCTGAATGCGCTGAGTGCGGGGATCCTGATCTGGGTCGGGGTGGTGGATATGTGGGCGAGGGATTGGGTGATTGAGGGGGGGGAGATGTTGAAAACGGGGACGGCGAGGACGGGGGTTGCGATGCTTTTCTTTGTGAGTGGGCTGGTGTTGATGAGTGTGTTGGGGAAGTGGGCGTAGAGTGGGAGCGAGAGAGAGAGAGAGATAGAGGGAGATGGAGAGCGGGTGGAGAATTGCGGTGGACCCGGGGAGAAGACATGGAAAAGGAGGAGTGCTGCATGACGTTATGACTTGAGATGATGGCTCTCGCTGTGACAGTGAACTACGATACCGACCTCGAAGGTCCTTCGTGCTCGATGACGCATCTATTCGAAAACCCTCTCGCAACGTCCCCTTCCATTCTTGACGATCATCCCTGACAATCAACGAGAGGCTCACCTGACCCGAGCAAAGCAAGCCGTTCTGGGAGATATACCCTCACCCCCATGAATCCGCCGGGATCTGTGGCCATGTTCTCGCCTGTCATGGTGGAGGGTAGCGGCCGAGTTTCCAGCGAGGATAGGGAGGAGCGGCCAGGCGTGGCTATGGAGTGAACGCAAAGACGAAAGGGGGAAGCGGTTGAAGACCCGGTCTCTGGGCCACAGCGACAGAAGTCGTGAGGGGCTCGCTCAGTACCCTGAGGATGGCGATTATGGACCCTACCACTTCCGAGGAATGTTCGTGTTTTGATTCGCCACCTGTTTCTCTGTCCCGAGAGGCAAGGTACACGCGAGAGCAGGGAGTGGCCCCCGGGAGAGTCTTGACGACCTCGTACCGTCCTTTGTGTGTTGCCGGCGTCTTTGGCTGGTGAAGGCGTTGCAGTGCTTCAGCTCCGTCGATGTGTCGGGATGAATTGGGGGGGGGGGGGGGGGGGGGGGGGGGGGGGGAGGGTGGGGGGGGGGGGGGGGGGGGGGGGGGGGGCCACCCCCCACCCGGGGGGGGGGTGTGAGGGACA
>JALRMM010000405.1:14345-31488 GCA_026122155.1 Zymoseptoria crescenta
CCCCCCCCCCCCCCCCCCCCCCCCCCCCCCCCCCCCCCCCCCCCCCCCCCCCCCCCCCCCGGAGAGATGGAGACGGTTGCATGGCGTTTTTGGTGGTCATGGGTCAACGCAGCGAACGCTGGGGGAGATCGAGGTTCCGGCGAGGAAGGGTGTATGCTAGTAAGGGTTGAGCAGCTCTGGGAAGGCAGAGTCGCAGATGCGGCTTGAAGAAGAGGACGATGAGAGTGGAATTGCAACCGGTCCTCGAAGAGTCGCACAGCTTCCATTCGTGCTTTATCTCGACGTGGTACAGCATCGCTGTCCGGTGTCGAATAGCGGCGTACTCGATTGGTTCTTCTCAGCTTAGTAGGAGCAGGCGGTGGAGGACTCTACCGCGTGCCGGGTGTCGTTGGCTCACGCAGCGAAACCCCAATCCCCTCCACGCGTCCCGACCGTCTGGGCGACGGCGAAGAAGCATGATCGCGGTAGCAGGGCCTGGGATGGCGTCCCTGGCTACATGTGAAGTGAAGTAGATGTCACGAGCATCGTACAAAGACACGTCGTAATCGGCACTTCTTCATCGAAATCGATCGGAGCTGACGCCAGAGTGGAAGTCGCGGACAGCGATTCGCTGTTGGCACCGGAAAGCGTGGAACGACAGTAGCTCATCGGCATCGAGAACTCTCGGCCGGCCAGTACGTGAGCTCGGCAGCCATCTCAACCGGGGTTCTGGTTCACATCTGGTGCTTGAATTGGCTGGGGCTGTAGCAAAGTGAAGGCACCGTTCGCAGCGACTTGTCTCCTTTAGTCAATTTTTCCGATGTTCGAAGCAGTTATATTCGCTTGGGTACCGACGCCAGATATAAGGTCTCGAACGTGTGACAGAGCGTCGGCAAGTGATTCAGCCTTTTACAAACGTGGGACAGCTCGTAGAAGTGTATTTTCCCTGCCTCCGCTTCAGCGCGCTCCGAAGTAGATCCGGTGAAGTCCAAATCCAGGTTATAAGTACATAAACAACCCTCTAACGGGAAATGGACGGCCCTGGATTTGGTTTTTAATTATCGACCGGGCAACCTCGTCGCGCTAGACAAGCACCCCCTCGTAGAAGTAGGGCCCCCTTCCTAAGCTAAATCCCCGCCTCCCTTCTAAGGTAGCCTTATTAGTAGGAAGAACGCTCTTTGTTACGGCGCTCTAGGGAGCCTATAACTAGTAGTTAGGCAACGCGCCTCTTAAATAGAACGGAGTTATAATAAGCAAATAAAGGAAATAAGAATCGTCGAATTCTATAAAAGAAATTATAAGTTAGCTATTAGGGAAGTACCTAAGATAATAATATATAAAACTAAGGGTAGTAAGCAGATACTATAGAGAATAACAGAAGAGATAATAGGCGCAACTAAAGTTAGTAAGGAGTAGAAGGTACTAAGCTTTTAGAAGGTATAGTATTTAGAAGGTATTATAAATTCTATAAAAGGTAGAAGGGGAAGCAAGATATATATACCGCTAGTAAGTCTAAGCCTTAGTAGTAAAGCCTAAGGTTTATAAAGCTTACCTAAGATTAAGGGAAGTTAGCCTAAGGCTAAAGAAGCGCTAGTACGAAAGTAAAGTAAATAATATCCGGAAAACTTCCCGATTAGGAAGGAGTAGGAAATTAATAGATCTAGTAATCTAGAGTCAAAAGGCGAATAAAACTAGGGCACTATATTAATAGTAATTAATAGCGCCTATTAAAGAATTAAAGGAACATTAATATAATTTAATTAATATGCTATTAAAGAATTAAAGGGACATTAATTATAGTTAAATTAATGTTAATAAAAGTTAATTAATTAATGCCGTTAAGAAGTCTAGGAGTTAAATTAGGATCCTAGGACAAGGTCCTAATATTAGCGTATCTAAAATTAAGACAAAACCTTAAAACCTTGTTTTATAAGGTAGCTAATTAAACCGTCTTATAGTTCTTAAAAACCGTTTTATAGTTTATGCCCTAGTTGTCTTATAATAAGGACTTAATAGTTGTTTAGATCCTTAGGACCCTAAATCTATCTAGTATTAATACTAAAATAACGCCTTCCCTTATAATCTTCCTACGTCTTCCCTTATAACCTATATTCCTAGGAATTCGTACTAATATAGTCTAGCGTAGCTCTCTCGAATCTATATAGAGCGCCTAAGGAATAATAACGGCTTTTAGATATACCGGATGCCTCTAGGAAATAGGTTTTCCAATTTTACGATATATATATAAACCTAATAGTTACTATATACCCTCCTTAGCTATAGATTCTTATACGCTCTATTCGAACAAACTATCTAAACTCCTATAGGACGAAAACTCCGGGCTCGAAAATAAGGAAATAAACTATCCTACGTAGGACTTAATAAGACTATCGATTAATTAATAACTAGAATTAATACTTTTCCTACTCTTATAACTATAATTTTTATATTGTTATAAAGAGAGTTAGAAGCTAAGGTAGCCCCTATAGATTATAGAACCTATTAATATTGTCCGTGTTTTCCGATATTATATATATATCTAAATCTAGCTATTATCCCTTAACCGCTAGGTAGTTCGAAGAATCCGCGCTAAGAAATTATTATATAAGTAACGAGAAATATCTAATAGATAAGAAGGAGATAGGAAATTCTTTAATTATTATTAATATATCTTAATATAGATTACGAATAAGCGTATTCCGAATATTATTTAAGGAAGTATAGTAAGATTACTTTAACTCTAGCGAAGGTTAATATTACGTAAGCTCTCGCCCTTATAAGTAGTTAGGCTCGTATTCTATCTAGATATAATATATCTACGTACCTCGCTCGTATCTATACGCTAGACTAAATATATAATTTAATACGTATACGTAGTTAATAGTCTTATTAGAAAGAAGGAAGTAGGATACCTCAGAATATAGGGCGTCGGGAATATATAACTAAGTATATCGTACCTTAGGCACTAACTAACATTAGTATCTTATAGTCTAAGTTATAACAAGAAGGTATAGCCGGGAAAGAGGCTACTAGATAGTAGCTATTTATAGCGGTAACCCTGGAAGTTAGCCTTAAGCAATTAATTTTTTTCTACTTTATATACCTAAACTAGCGCGATCGAGCTACCCAAGAAGTAGACCTCTATAAGTTATATATATATCTCGAATTTAAAGAATAAAAGAGCTTATAGAGTAATAAGATAACGCTACCTAATTAGAAAAGGAATAGGCGAATTATTTATCTAAGAGTTACTAATAAAGAGTCCGCTATAGCCCTAAAGAACGTTACCTAGCTTCGAATATAACTAAGCTATAAGCTAGCTATCCCGGAAGATACTATATATAGTAGCCTTAAAGTAATAGAAGACGCTAGAAGTTCTTCTTTGTCCTAAGTTAAGTTAGGGGTTAATAAATACCTATAACCTAGCAGTTTAAGTAGTGAGATTGTATATTATTCTATCCTAAGAGACTAAGGCTAGGAAAAAGAGCCGCCTATAGATATTCTAATATAACTATAAATATAACTTATAATCTTTTAGATTTATTTAAAATCTAAATCCTACGCATATTAGTGTTATTGCCCTAATAGCCTACGTAGCAATTTTCTAGAGTAGTTAATGTAAAACGTTATATTAAGATATTATTAACAAAATCTCTAATATAACGAGCCCTTAATACAATGTAATAAGGTTATTAATAATATAAATGTTATTAATAAAAGTAGGTCTTTTTAGTAGTAGTATTATCGGCTATTAAGATAGGCCTATATAATATTAAAATAAGCCTTTATACGATTAATAACCTCTTTCCCTTCTAAGAAGTTACTAAGCTATTATAGACAAGGATTTATTAACAAAATATAACGAGCATAGTTACTAATAAGACAATATATAAGAAGCTACCTACTAATAGAATTTTAGATTAATTACTCTATAATTTTTAGTAGACTTCTAAATACTATACGGTTAAATTCTAGATACTATATAATATCTTAGGTATTATTAATATTAATAAGCGCTAGCTTTATTTAATTAGCGTCGGTATTACTAATTAGCTAAATAATATTATTAACGACTCTATATTAATATTATGTCCTAAATTAGCTACTATATAATTATTCGTTAGTTTAATAGGCGTCGGGCCGGTATCGCTAGCGGTAGTAGTAGTAGGTTAACTTAAGAGGAAGGGAAAAGGACTATATAGAGCCGGAGGAATAGCTAGTAATTTATTTAGTAAATAATAAAACGAGTTATACATTTCTACTATACTATATTATATATACTCTCTATTGTCGATATTGCTAATTCCTATTAAGTAAGGCTAACCCTATTAAAAACGATGCTAGCGCTTATTAAATAGATTTAACGCTTATTAATATTAATAATACCTAAGGTATCGTATAGTGTTTGGAATTTAACCGTACGGTATTTAGTAAAGCCCTAATTTTCGGCGGTAAAGGCAAAATTAAAGCTGCAAAAAGAGACATAGTATAGAGCCCGGTTACGATAATAAGTAATATATTAGGGGCTATTATTAGAATAAGGCAGATCCGAAATATCTATATTAAAGGTTATGTCCGACGCTTGAATTTCTCTAAGTCCTACCTACTAAATTATATAGAATGCCTTCCTTATATAAAGCAATTTTCTATACCTTTAGCTTAGAGAAGTAAGGAGTATACTTATTCTTATAAATATCTTAGATACGTATATATATACTATAAAAAAGAAATAAATAGTAGAATATACGTAGAAGGGAAGTAGAGGATAGTAGACGCTAATTAGACGGGCATTCCCGCTCTAAAGTTATTACTAGGACGGTGTACAAAGCCTAATAAAAGTTATCCCGATCTGCCTTATTCTAGTAATAGCCTATATTAGGCATCGAGGACATCGCGGAGTCGGACATAGAACTATAATATACGACGATATTGTGGATAAAGTTCTAGGGGTCGTTCTCCTTTAAATTGTTTAGAATATAGCCGAAAGTTTATACCTTAGGCAAACATTTACCTACACCTATATATAGATCCTTCTTTCTTCTTTTTAGCTTCCTTTTAGCTAACAAACAATGCATAAACAATTAACATTATTCCTTAGAATTAACTAGTTATAAGCCCGGACGCGTATCTAAGACGCATCTACTACTAACACTAAGCTATCCGAGATAAGTATTAAGTAGCGTACGAAGTTACGTATCGCTCTTATCTTATCTCTTTTCCTTTACTAAAACCCCTTACACTAAGACGTTACTAAAGATAACTAATAAGAAGGTAGAGTAGCTAAAAGGTTAAGAGAATTATAAGGTCTAGTCTATTAAGATTAAGGCTCTTCTATAAGGAGAAGGGCTATAGACCTACCTTACCGGCGAGCGTAAGGTACCGGTTAAGAAGAAGGACGAGGACTCTAAAGACTTCCTTAAACGCACTAATAAATACGATGTTAACTATTAGAAGTTACTCGGTGTCCTTATTTAGAGCGTCTTAAAAGACACCGCACTAGATCTCGAATACTTTATAATAGCGAAGGAAGCATAGGATTATCTTAAGGCTAAATATTAGCCCTCTAGCATAGCCTACTAGTTTAGCAAATATTAAGAGTAGTAATAGCTTTACTTTAATAGTAAGAGCATTAATTAGTTCGCCGGCGTATATAAGACTACGTGCGCTAGTATAAAAGAAGCTAAACTAATAGTCGATAATACGATTATCCTCTACTAGTTTATTACGCTAGTCTTACTATATTTTAACGCCTTTATAACGAACGTATATAAACGTATACGTAGTGCAAAATAGGCTAAAGACGTCCCTTAGCTCGACGACGTAATCGCTAGCCTTCTCGACGAATAATAAGTATAGAGCTTAATCGATAGTTACTTTACTAAATTTAATCTTAAGGACTCTAACCTTAAATGTGCTTACTACGGAGTTCCAAACTATACTATTAATACCTATAACTACCTCTATCTAAATCGACGTCCTTTAAACTAGATAGTATAATTCGGCTATAATAAGAGCGACTATTAACTAAAAGAGTATAAGAAGAAGCTACTACTCTAGGCTCCGTATAATAATAAGAAAGAGACGGGTATACTAGAGACTAGTATATATACTACTACCGCCGGTATTAGTATAGTAGAGTTTAACTTCTAAACTTAGTAACAGTTACTAGTTAAGCCTTTATACAAATAAAGCACTAGTTACTAGTTAAGCCTTTATACAAATAAAGTATAGTTAAGCCTTTATATAAATAAAGCACTAATAATACTAACACTAATAGTTAAGCCTTTATACGAATAAAGCACTAGTCTACTAGTTTATATTTAAGCCCTTATACGAATAAAGCACTAGTCTACTAGTCTACTAGTTAAGCCTTTATACAAATAAAGTACTAGTCTAATAGTTAAGCCTTTATACGAATAAAGCAACAGTTACTAGTTAAAAGTAAGCAACATATATATAGTAGCGGCGTCTGTAAAGGATATTACGAAGGATTAAAGAGTTTTTTTACTAACAAGTTATAATAAACAAAAGTTACGTACGGAAACTAGAGGAGTTCTCTAGCCTCTTATTAGCTAATAGTTTTACGACGTTTTTGGAGTTTCTAGCTTTCCTACGAGTCGTTTCCGCAAGTCTCAGAACTACTGCTATTGCGCTCAGAAATGCGCAGGTAGAAGAAGTGCGAAGGAAGGGGGTGATTTGGAATACAGCCGAAAGTTCATGCCTCAGGCAAACATTCACCTGCACCTGTATATAGATCCTTCTTTCTTCTTTTCAGCTTCCTTTTAGCTAACGAACAATGCATGAACAATTGACATCGTTCCTCAGAATCAACTGAATCATTTTATACGCATTACGCACTCGACTTGACACCACTGTACCCTCGCTCGAATTCTCTTCAAACAAGGTGGCCCCTGCGATGCGTGCGCATAACGAGGCGACTACGTCGATGCTTTCCTGGAACGAGGCGACCACTCCTCTGCGTTCAACAAGCGAAGCAGCCACCCCGATACGTTCACACGATGCACGACTGCGCGAGCATGCCGAAAGCGCACCAACGTACTGGCATCAGACGGAAGCTTGGTGAGCGAACGTACAAGGCCATAAATAGGGAGTCGTGGCCCTCGACCTCTTGTTGATCCCCGAGCACCCAGGGCCTGCGGCGCCGTTCTCTTTCTGCAGAATCCTACTTTATCCATTCGTTTCCACATCCCAGCAGACAGTCGTTCTCCCCATCGTCTGCATCTCGCAGGACTTCCTCTTAGACAACACTATGCTCAAGAAACTCATCTTGCCGCTTCTCTTGGCTACGGCAGCCATTGCAACGCCTGTCTCTGAGACGGATTTGGCCGTGAGAGATCTGCCGGACACTTCCCACGATGGAATCGAACGCCGCGACGATCCGGACATCTACGAACCTGTAAGTGTGTCATTTGCAAAGCGGATAACAGAATTCGCTTGTTAACATCTGATCCTAGAACATCGACCGCGCCTGTCAATACCTTCAGTTGGGGCCCGCGTACGTACGGGGCCGTGCCATACTTCGAAGAAAGAACGCTGACAAACTGTCCAGTGTTGATGAAGGCCGTGACTGCACAGAGGCCACCATGTTCCGATTCTACTGTCGAGCCAACCGCCATTCCAGACAAAACATCGGTACAGCAGATCCTGTTCGAGGAGTGGATCGCTGCCTGGATACCCACATGTGTATGCCCGTTAAGTGGGAGCGGGGCCCGGAGGGCGATGAGGTCGCCAACAGCGACTACGAAGGACTCAGGCGTATTCTTTGCGTCAGAATCTCGGAAAAGACGTCTGCGACGGCCCCGCCGCGGAGAGGCTGGGCCAAAACCGAACGGAGCAAGCCGCCAGCTGCTCCCGACGGTACCTTTTGGGGCAGCCTCGAGCTGGAGGGAGAGATCCAGCCTGCTCATCCCCACATGAGTTGGCAGTATCAGAACAGGGAACACCCGAGCTTAGCTCTGGTCGGAACACATTTTGTTACCGATAAGGAGGCCCTTCAGAAAAACCGCTTTTACTTCCTGAAGATTCCATACGAATTCGGCTCACGATACACCGGAATCGTTCAAAATCTAAGCCCCAAGCACAGCGATATTATTACCTTAACGGCCCGGATGGCCGTTTTCCCTAGCAGTTTCAGGGCCGTGAAGAGGGATGATGTGCACAGTCCGGTTATCGAGAAGGTTATCGAGGCGAGGGACATATCAGGCGGCGGAGACATCGTGGACGGGGACATTTCAGGCAACGAGGACATCGTGGAAAGGGAGATATCAGGCAACGAGGACGTCGTGGACACGGCCGTATGAGGCAACGAGAGCATTGCAGTATCTTTCAGGGGGCGGCTTCTTTCGATGGTTTCAACCAACAACGCACTCGATTTGACACCTGTCTGCTTGACACATTTCCAGTCGTTCGATGCTTTGTACAGACTGTACCTTTGTTCGAAGTTCTCCTCCGGTGTGCATTGATTGCTATTCCCCAATCGTGAGTACGTCGCAAGTACCCGGATATCGCGCCGGACCAGAAGCCTCGCACATCCCTAGTGTCGCCAGTGTAAACCAAAAGACTTTTGGTTGGTGAGAAGGACAGGAAGAGAGATTTATTTCCATATCCGTGATGCCTCAGGCATCAACACTGAGTCAGCCCGAAGATGGTCTCCTCCAAGATCTCACACTTCTCCTTGCATCCTTCACATCACCCGTCCCTAATCTCCATCTTTCCCATGCCTCACGCCACGCTACAGCGTTTCAATTTCCTCGAGAACGAGACCACAACGACAAGAAGTACCATGTGCTCGGACGGACATTGACCGAGGCCAACCGTAGGAAGCGAAGCCAAGGTTCAGCAAGTGAAGTACATTGCCGATTTCTCGCGAGGATTGACTTGGCGTGGCGGAGCCAGACGACGTCTTCGCCGATGTCAATGCGTGCTGCCTGCCCATTGACTACGGAAGACAGCCTCGTCGAGATGGCGGAGTTGAGAGAATCAAGGTACGATCCAGGTAGGAAGACGGAGCAATCCAGCGGACTGGATCGCAGAGCCACGGAAGCACGCCAAGCAAGCGAGGTGTATGCAGTGCGTCTTCCTGTGTATACCTTTACGGGCGAGGATCGGCACTGCAAATAAGGCCGTGATCTATTGATCCTGCGTTGTGGCGGGAGATGTGAGGTCTTCGTCTTCGCCTTGTGTTTCTAACACGGCGAACAACATTGCGCTGCTGATTGTGTGCATCTTCTTGCACGAGCACAAAAGTCGGTACTTTCCCCTCGCCGCCAGATCTCAGCAAAATGTCCTCTATTGATGAGAAGGCGATCCAGTCGCCGTCAGCTTCCATAGCCAGCCCTGACCCCGAAGGGCTGCAAGACCGACATATCGAGAAGCGTGTCCTCCGAAAGATTGACCTGCGATTATTGCCAACCCTCGGAGCACTCTATACCATCAGTCTCATCGACCGGAACAATATCTCCGTCGCGCGGATCTCAGGTCTCGACGAAGACTTGGGCTTGAACGTTGGCACTCGAGCGAGTTTGGCCTTGCTGGTGAGTTCAGGTTATCTCCATGCCTGCGAAAACCTAGAGCGATACTTATGCCGTTGTATAGATCTTCTTCGTCGGCTACGTCCTCCTCGAAGTGCCCTCCAACGCTCTGATCCGCAAAGTCGGGCCAGCGAAGCTTCTCTCCGCGATTGTCGTGGCATGGGGTTTAGTGAGCTTGGCCATCGGGTTCAGCCAGACATGGCAGACGTTGTTTGTATTGCGCGCGCTGCTAGGACCACTCGAAGCGGTATGGATCCCTCTCCTATGCGGCAGTGCTGAGAACTGGCTCACTGACAAGATGCAGGGCTTCTACCCCGGCTGCATCTACCTGATCTCCTCCTGGTACAAACGCTATGAGCTTCAAAAGCGGCTCCGGCCTTCTTCGTCACTGCGACAGTACTCTCCGGCTTCGCCAATATTTTCGCCTTGGGTCTGGTCCAGCTCGAGCGTGTGTCCTCCTATCGTGGCTGGAGATGGATCTATATAATCGAAGGATCAATCACTGTTCTGCTTGGAGTATTGGCATACTTCATCATTGTCGACTTCCCAAGCTCGCCGAGAAATAAGTTCTTGTCGGAAGAAGAGAAGCAGTTTGTCGAGGCGAGACTGGACAGCGACCGTGGCGCGGACGATTCGCATGCCAAATTGTCGATGAAAGTTGTTTTGATCACTTGTTCAGACTGGAAGGTCTGGCCATTCAGCATGATGTACTCTGCGGGTGCTAGGTGAGCCTGTCCATCATCGCAGTCTTCCACGCCAGCTGGAAACTGATACTCTTTCAGCGGCATCTACGCATTCGCCCTCTTTCTGCCCATCATCCTCCGCAACAGCCTGGACTTCTCCCGTCCGCTCTCATTCGTCCTCTCCGCCTTTCCACCCGTGTTATCCATTCTGGTCGTCATTCCCATCTCCGTTCTCGCCGACCGCTTCCACACCCGTGGAATCCCAAATATTGTCCAGGGTCTGCTCGGAATCCTCGGATTGTGTATGACCGGCTTCCTCAACAATCCATGGGCTCGGTATGTCGGCACTTTTCTGGGCTATGCAGGTGCCACTGGTCTGGTTGTGACGAGTATGGCGTGGATGACGAATAACTTGAGGGGTGATGGGAAGAGGGCCGTGGCTACCGCGGTTATGATCAGCGTGAGTGGCATTGGAGGGGTGTATTCGAGTGTTGTGTTCCGTCAGCAGGTGAGTGTTGTTACCCGCATTGGCTTAGTCGCAAATGTTGACATTTTCTAGGATGCTCCGGACTACGTTCCAGGCCTGATCGCTGTAATGTGTGCCAATGGTCTCGCAGTGGGACTTGCTACAATAACGACAGTGATACTGAGGCGGCAGAATCGCCGTGCGGAGTCAGGAGAGTTCATCCTGGCTGGACTAGAAGGCTTCAGGTACACGCCATGAGCGGGAAGGATAGGAAAGGGAGTGAAGGACAGTATATGCAATCAATCCAACGACTACATTAAAGAAATGTGATTCTAGAAAGGTCCTTCGCCGAGAACGCCGATTCGTTTTGGCCAGCCCTGTAATTCATTTCGCCTCCGTCGCCCGCAGTACATCCTCGCCTGTCTTCGCACACCTCCGATCATCGTTCGGCCAACAAGCAGTTCATGCTTACACAAGAACAGACTTGAGCCTGATGCTCACACAATGCTCGCTCTTCGCATAGATCGAGTCGTCAATCGTAGACGACACCAAACTGTCCGTGTCGGTACAGTAGTAAAGCGTAGTGCGATCGCCCTGGCTATTGCAAGTGAGCAAGCTCGTCGTCTTATCAACGCTGCAAGAGATCTTGGCCACAGAGCCAGCCAACGCGCCGTCGATCAAAGCCTGAGTGTAGAACGACGTCTTGCCGTCAACGTACACGAACGTCGACTTGATCTTGTCGAGGAAGTCGGTGCCCAAGAAGGAGAACTTGTCGGCGAGAGCGGCTTCGAGGCCGTCGAGTTTGGCGTAGGAACTGCCGTCGCCGAGGATGGAGTCTTTGATGCTTAGGAACTTTCCGACTACGCTACCGACTAGGTTGTCCAAGGGGAAATGGCTGTCGACTTCGAAGACGGAGTCTACGCCATCCATGGGGTCAAGAACTGGCGTGGTCGCGGCTGGGACGTCGACGGAGGTTGTTGTGACGGCAGGGCTGTTTTCATCGATTGGGGTGGGTGTTGTTGCGGCCGGGACAGGGACGGAGGTTGCACTGGTTATGCTCTCGTCGCTGAGAGAAGTTGCGGAAGTTACAGCCGGACCAGCGAGGTCGGAGGTACTTGTCAAATTCTCAAGGAGCGAAGTGGCCGAAGTGTCGGCGGGTTCAGCGATATCAGTTGTGCTGGTCAAGTTCTCGAGAAGAGAAGTTGCGGATGTTACAGCCGGTCCGACGATATCAGTTGTGCTGGTCAAGTTCTGGAGAAGGGATGTCGCTGTCTCGACTGGCCCAAGAACATCGGTGCTGGTCAGGTTCTCGATAAGAGAGGATGCAGAAGTCTCGGCGGATCCGGCTACGTTGGTGCTAGGGAGATTGTCCACCAAAGAGGTAGCTGAAGTCTTGACCTGCCCGACGATGTCCGTGGTACTTGTCGCCTGAGCAGTTGAGCTGTAAGAACCAGTTCCTGGAATCAAGACTCCGCTATCTCCGAACCCTGGCATAGGGGTTGTGATAATCGAGAACTGAGTGCAGAAGCCGGCGTTGGAGAAGGTGAAGCCGAGACACACATCGATACCACTGACAAAGTTAGAGGAGCTGCAAGCGTTCAAACACTCCTCGTATGTGTCCATCTGTGTGTCGTCGCCGAGCGGCGTGCCATCGAAAATCACGGCGCCACAGTCGACGTCGAATGTGGAGCCATTGACAGTCACGAGTTCTCCACCAGCCTGGATGCTGGTGCACGAGCCGGGAGCCGCTGTAGCAGTCGGGGCAACGATTTCAGTCGTCATGGGTGTCGGCAAGATATCGAGAGTGGTAGCCGTGGTAGCCGGCAGAACATCAGGCGTGGTGATCGGCTCGACAGAAAGCGTAGTAATTGGCTCAATGGCAGGCGTGGTGAGCACGGGTTCGAGCGAAGTAATGCCAGACCCGACCGCGGACGCAGCCGATGAGATCGCGGACTCCAGGGCACTGGTAGCACTGGCGAGAGCTGAAGTAACTCCGCTTTCGAGAGGAGTAATGCCAGAGCCGATAGCAGACTCAGCCGATGAGGCTGCGGACTCTAGAGCACTAGTGGCACTGGCAAGAGTGGAGGGAATGCCAGACTCGAGCGAAGTAATGCCAGACCCGATCGCGGACTCCGCCGACGAGGCAGCGGACTCCAAGGCACTAGTAGCACTTGCAAGAGTGGAGGCAATACCAGATGCCAGCGACGTGATGCCGGACTCGAACGCGGACTCAGTCGATGAGGCAGCTGACTCT
The DNA here is from genome assembly GCA_026122155.1 of Zymoseptoria crescenta. Lineage (NCBI taxonomy): Eukaryota > Fungi > Ascomycota > Dothideomycetes > Mycosphaerellales > Mycosphaerellaceae > Zymoseptoria > Zymoseptoria crescenta. Next base: position 27,279 of record JALRMM010000405.1, read on the forward strand.
AGAGCGCTTGTAGCGCTAGCAATACCAGTCTCAAGAGAGGTGATGCCAAATCCAATGGCAGATTCAGCCGACGATGCCGCCGACTCGAGAGCGCTTGTAGCGCTGGCGATACCAGTCGCAAGAGACGTAATACCAGATCCAATTGCAGATCCAGCCGATGAAGCAGCCGACTCCAAAGCACTGGTCGCACTTGCAAGTCCGGACTCGGGAGAGGTGATACCAGATCCGACAGCAGATTCCAGGGCGGATGTGGTAGCGGCGACATTGGCGGTGGTGAGTGTCAAAGTCGTGCTGGTTGGAAGGCTGCCAGGAACCAAAACCCCGGAATCGACGCCGTTACCAACCTCGGTAATCCCGCCGGCAGAGAGGAGGGTGCAGGTTATGGTGCTTTCAACGTAGGTACCAACGCACTGTCCAGCACGCGCAGCGCACTCGTCCACACAGGCCTGGAACAAATCGGCATCGGTGCCGGCTCCGTCGATGGGCGTACCGTCAACGATGGTGCTGTCGCATTCTACCTCGAATGTCTGGCCGTTGCTGACGATAATGCTGCTACCGCTAGCACCCGCGCCAGCTCCGGAACCTGCCACAGCACTGGCACATGAAGAAGGAGCAGCAGATGCGGTCGAGCTAGAAGAGGAGCTAGTCTGAGTACCACTGGGGCTGGCGGTTGCGGACGATACAGCTGAAGTCAGGTCGAATGGTAGAGTAACGCTGCTTGTAGAAAGGGAAGTGAGATCTGTTGGCAAAGTGACGCTGTTCGTGGATGTCAGATCGATCGGGAGGGTGGCAGTAGACGTTAAGTCGACTGGCAAGGTGACACTGCTTGTCAAGTCGACTGGTAAGGTGACGCTGCTTGTAGAAGTGGACGGCAAGTTTTGAGTGGAAGTGATATCGATTGGCAGGGCCACGCTGCTTGTGGAGGTGCTGGAAGAGACTCCGGTCGTGGAAGAGGTAGGAGGCAGTAGGACACCAACGTCAGGAGTGTTGCCAGTGCTTGGGTTTCCAGTACCTGGAGTGACAACAACCGTACTCTGGTAGAGGACACACATGGCCGAATCAGAGTCGAATGCAAAGGCCACACAACCAGTCGTTGCAGCGCAAGCGTTCGAACAGTCCTGGTATGAAGGCTCATTCTCTGGCTCGCCAAGAGGCTCGCCGTCCACTGTCGAGTCACATTCCGTCTGGAATTGCTTGCCATCAGTGCCGAATTGGCCGTCATTGGCGTTGAGCTTCTCGCAGGAGGCGGCAGTGGGAACGGGTGTCACACTAGAAGTGGGCTCCGAAGAGGTGGTCAATGTAGCAGTGCTCGAGATAGCGGAATTGTCGGAATCAGTTGCCGAGCTGCTCGTCTGGATAGCAGGGCTGTCCGTGTTCGTCGTAGCAGTGCCAGAAGTCTGCGACTCGGTTGCAGAGACTGTATTCTGGCTGGCAGAGCTATCCGTGTTGCTCGTGGCAGAGCCGGAGGTCTGCGTGCCGGTGGCCGTGCTGGAAGACTGGCTAGTCTGGCTGGCAGACTCCGTGGTCACACCAGACTGGCTTGTTCGAGTTGCGGCCGAAGAGGACGTCACTCCTGAATCAGACGAGGAAGACCCAGTTGTAGTAGTATCTGTCTGCGAAGCCGAAGCAGAAGTCTGAGATTCTGTCTGGCCGGCAGTCGCAGAATTGCTGGCAGTGGTGAGCGCCGATGTGGATGATGGGCCAGATGGAACCAACACAGCAGAATCGCTGTTGCCATCAATGGAAGGCTCGCCGGTCCCTGACTTGAGAATGCACTGGCCAGAAGTGAACGTGATAGCCACACACTCGTTGGGACCAGCATATGTTGCGCAGGCCTCCACACATTCTTGGAATGAAGAGGTGGTTCTGGGAACATCGTCTACGGGAGTACCGGAGAGGGAAGTGTCGCATTGGATCTCGAAAGTCTCGCCGTTGCTGGCAACGTACTGTCCGCTGCTGTCCGTGAGAAGATCGCACGAAGCGGCGGTGGGTCCAGTTGATGCGGCTGATGTGGTGGTAGCAGAGCTGGTCGAGGTCGAGCTGCCTGTTGAAAGCGAGCGGGAATCGGAGGTGGAGCTACTGGAAGCAGTCGTGGACGTGCTACCAGATCCAGCGCTGCCGGAAACAGTCGATGCTGTGGAGCTTGAGCCAGATGCGGCAGAGGTGCTCTCGGAGGACGAGACAGATGTTGAGCTGTCTCCGCTCGATGCGGAGGTCGAGCTAGCATCACTCGGCGCGGATACAGAAGAGGTCGAAGTGTCGCCATTCGCGGCGGAGGTCGAGCTCTCACCATTGGCGGCAGATGTCAGGCTTGAGGCCGAACTGGCATTGTTCGCAGCGGAGCTCACGCTTGAAGTCGAGCTTGCGCCATTCGCAGCGGAGGAGGTGCTGGCTGCCCCGAACGTCGAGCTAGTGGAGATAGCTGTTGCCGTCAAGGATGTGGAAGATGAGGTGCCGGGAACGACCGTAGCAGAATCGCCATTAGGGGTACTGATCGGACCCTGAGTCGCAGATCGGAGAATGCACTCTCCAGTTGTGGGGATGAACGTGATGGCAGAGCAAGCCTTCGTGCCTTGGAAGTTGGCGCACTGCGTCAGACAGTTCTCGAAAGAAGTCGCATCTCTTGGCTCGTCATCGACAGGCTCTCCGTTTGTGAAGGTCGTGTCGCAGGCAAGGTTGAAGGTTGTCCCGTCGATTATCATCTGTCCATTGTTCGTGCTGATGAGGTCGTTGCACGAATCGGCACTGGGAACCGGAGGATCAGACGACGTGGTGCTGGATGAAGAGGAGGAAGAGGTACCGGACGTAGTGCCAGTTGTGGTTCCAGTTGCGGTAGTAGATGAGGCAGTCCCAGAAGCGGCAGTCCCAGACGCAGTCCCGGACGCAGTAGTCCGCGATACAGTCACGGAAGACGTCCCAGATGCAGTAGTGCGCGATGCAGTCCCAGATGAGCTGCTAGACCCCGCGCGAGATGCGGTGGTAGAAGAGCTGCCGAAGCGAGACGTGGAAGAAGCGCGGACGGAAGTCGACGTAGAAAGTTTGCCAGAAGCCGGGTCGCCTTGAACCGACGTGGAGGACGCAACTCGTCGGGAGGAGGAGGTGGTGGCGGCTGCGCGTCTGGTGGAGGTGGTGGCCGCGCGCCTGGTCGTGGAGGAGGACGTCTTGCGGGCCGAGGTGGTAGTAGTCTTGCGGGTGGTAGTCTTCTTGCTGGAAGTCTGGGCCGGACGGGGCAGCGGGCAAGCTTTGTCGTAGAAAGCGAAGGGAGACTTCTTGTTCGGCTTGATGAAGCTGGCGCAGCCATTGGAGTACTGACGACAACGACCATTGCCGTAGCTGTAAGCCTTGCACTTGCGGGACTTCTTGCAGTCGGTGGCGCACTTGATGCGAGTGCAGCGACTCTGCGAGATCACGAAGTGGTTGCCGTCGTTGCCGTGCAGACCGCAGGTGACGGCGGAGCGCTTGTCGACGGGCGAGGCTTCGACAGCGATGCTGCCGATGGAGAGCACGACGGCCAACAGGTTAGTGAACTTCATGTTGGCTGGAGATGTGAAAACGAATGAATGAAAACGAACGAATGGACCAGACTCAGGTCATGCAGCAACTTCTTCGGGCGAGGCCGAACACCTCACGGATCTTATAGGAAAGTGAACGACGTGCGCGGATTCCATGCTGATCCAATCCAGCGAGTCCCAACGTTGGAGCCAAAGGCGTGTACCGTCTGAGACAAGATCTTTCATTCTGGAAATCTCCTTGCCGCTGCAAGGCTCAACGGGCCAACGGCCTCGAGGGCAGTGTATGCCATCGCGGTCTGCAAGGCCATACTCCGAGGGACGAGTTGAGCATTCATGGGCTCTGCGAGACAAGCGGAATGTTTTCCAATAACGCTGTCTTCGATGTACCGGGAGGTGTATGGAGGCTCTGTAGTCTAGCTCTGGAGTCTATGCAGGTTGGACTCCAGCTAGATCGTCAGGTACGGAGCCAGAGTGCGAAGCATGTCGTGCTACAACCTTTTTAGGGCGCCACTACAAGCCGGAGTCAGCCACAGAAGGATAGCGCGGGAGGAAAACATGTTTGGGCCGTTTGAGACGTTTGGCGTATCTCCTTGCTCGTACCAGGGTCCTGCTGACCTCACAACGCTAAAACCTGAGCTCACATAACGCTAAACGCGGGAGTCTCCGAAATTGTGAGGTTAGAGTTTTTACTGTGAGAT
>JALRMM010000406.1:0-31413 GCA_026122155.1 Zymoseptoria crescenta
TTATAACGTATTCTACGTTAGCTACCTCGAACTATAGCGTAACCGCCTAGGTTCGTCTTATAAGGCTAGTATGCCTATCGTAGACGAAATAGGCGAGTAAGAAGTCGAGGAGATCCTAGGTACGACGAAGAATCGGAAGTTCTACTTCGTATACTAGAAGGACTAGCCTAAGGAATACAATAGCTAGCAGATAGCTAAGGAATGCGAGGGTGCGGCTAACCTAATAGACGCATGGGAATTACGTAAGGACAAAGCGATTATAAGAGGGCCCAAGAGGTAGAAGAGATAAGCATAGAGGAAAAAAGCCTTTATTTAAGGGAAAAAACCCCCTAGTACCACGGCACGCGGGCGTAACGCTAGAGACAAGTAGCCTAGAAGTATAGGAAGATCCGGCTATTTGCCCGGCTTAGGCATCCTCCTCTATCTCCTCCTCGCCTCCCTCCTGCTCCCCCTATAGGAGGGTTAGTACTACCTCGCGCTCCACCTAGGAGCCTCCCTCGTTAGTAAAGGCCGTAGAGGCCGCGTATAAGGCTAACGCCGAAGCGCCTATTAGACGGAGCTCCTATAGAAGGTGTTAGTAAAGTATAAGGGAAGCAGGAGGAACGCAAGACTTACCTCGTACTTTAGCTCGAATATAGCGCGCCTAACAGCGGCCTCGTTCTAAGCCTAAAGCAGGCTAGCGCGAGCGATCTATCTATCGCCCTACGAGCCGCCTACTCTACCCTTACGAGGCGTAGAGAACTCGCCTACGGCCTTCCCGCTATTAGACTGCTTAACCTTAAGGGTGGCCTTAATATCGCGCGCTACGGAGGCTAGGCATATGTTAACGAGCTGCTCCTCGCGGGAGCCCACCTCGTAGTAACCCTACTCCTCGCGTAGCTTAAGTAGGCGCTTCGCCTACTTAATAAGGTCCGGATAGGTTAGCGTCTCGTACGCGTAGTTACTACGAGATGCGTTAGCCTAGTAGAAGAGGACTATCGACGCGCTAGACTTACTTTTTCTTATAGCGCTAGCACTTAACTTTGCTGCCGATAGTTATAACCCCATTATAGTAATGCTCGTTAACTAGACAGGCGATTAGTAGAAGCCTAGTAAGTAAGGAGCGCAATAACCCACTATCGTACGCGTACGGTAAGTAGCGCTTATAGCACGCTACCGCTATGCTCTAGGCATCCTACTTAGAGCGTAGAGGAAGATTTGGCATAATAGCCGGCTACTAAGGAGCACGTCGTAGAGGCATTGCGAGTCGCTTGCTGGGTGCTTACGATGTATGTATATATAATAAGCGGCGCGTAAGCTAGAAGCTTGCTTCTTAAAGATAATGTTAATAATGTAGTGGAGGCGTACGATAGGCTTACGGCAAACGTAAGAGACTTAAGAGTTTGTGGTGCTAGTCGTAGGAGAGGAGCGTTAATAATGTTAAAGAAGAGTAGAGGAAAACTTCGTAGCGAAAACATTAATAAAACCTACCTATAAGCGGTTGCCCTTAACTATAAAGGACCCGCTAAAACACGGCTACCCGTAGTAGAGCCGCAAGCAACAATCAACATACACAAACAGAGCGCGCGTTGCGATGCAAACGCTACATTAAGAAGTTAATAAAGAACGCAGCCCCGGATAAAGACTAGGCCTACGGTCGGTAGGCCGACCGTAAGACGGTCGTAGGAGCCGAGACGTCTCCTTCGGAGGAGGGAGGTAATTGTTAAGGAAGGCTAAGGCATAGCCTAGCTCTAGACCTTAGGTAAGGTCGTTAATAATACGTGAATAATACGACGCCGAGCGTAGCGGCGAATGCCGCTTACGTAACGTATAGTCGTATATCATAAGGCACGTATATACAACTTAACAATAGCAAGAATTAGTTTTATTACTAGTGGGATCACTAGCTAGCGTTCTATACACTGCGATATCTTTATACTTCTTATAGCCCGACTCCTCGGGTTAGGCTACTAGCGGCGTATTATACTAATTCGATACGACTTTACGGACCTAGCGACCTATACCGTTCTTTTCGTAACGATATACTCTCGTAGAGATTAACTACGACATCTACGATAAGGAACTCTTAGCTATTATTAAGTGCCTTAAGGAATAGAACTCGGAGCTACACGGACTCTAGTACGAATTTAAGGTTATTATAGACTATAAGAACCTCGAGCCTTTCTTTATTAAGAAGTCTCTTAACGAACAGCAAATTCGTTAGAGCGAGTTCCTTATACCCTTCTATATGTTACTAGTATATCGGCCTAGACGAGAGGCTACTATTCCTAACGTACTTTCCCGCTAGGAATAGGACGTACCGAAAGACGAATCCGATAGTAGGCTCTAGAGTCGAGAAGGGATCCTTCTCGATCCTAGCCTAAAGGCCTTCCCTACTATAATCTCTACGCTAACTTCTCCTTTCCCGGACGATACGGAGCTATCGTAGCTCTAGAGCAATGCTTTCTCTTTACTATATAGTAACGATTACTTACGAGCACTCGAGGCTATCGAATAAGGATAACGAGTATTTCCGTCGGAGCTTAAGCTTAAGCTCTCGATAGGGGAGTACGATATATAGAACGGGTTCCTTCGTTTTCGAGAACGCCTTTAGCTACCGCTTTTCGAACTACTTACTACGAGAGTTATTTAGATAACGTACGACTCTATACTTAGAGGGTATACCGGACGGGACGCTACGATCGACTTCCTTTCTTAGTAGTTCTTTTAGCCGGGTATAAACGCGGAAGTACGTCGGTTTATACGGAATTACGCTACTTATAGGCAAACGACTATTTAGAGAGAGAAACGCTATAGACTCCTACGTCCTTTACCGATCCTAGAGCGAATTTGGATAGAGATATCGATAGACTTTATTATAGACCTCGCGCCTAACGAGAGAGATAGTACGACTATTCTCCTTATTATTATAGACCGTCTCGGGAAGGGTATAATACTATTACGAGTTCCTTCTAGCTAGTTCGACGCTAAAGGTATCGTAATACTCCTTATCGATCGTTATATCGGTATATACTAGCTCCCTACGGGTATTATATCGGATCGAGGCGTTTAGTTCGTTAACGTACTCTAGAAGGAAGTTTACTAACGTCTTAGGATCGTTCGACGTCTCTCTATAGTATATTACCCTAAAACGGACGATTCTACCGAGCGACGGAATTAGGAAGTCGAGACGTATTTATAGGCCTTCGTTAGTTATAATTAGGGCAATTGGGGCGAGTAGCTCTCGCTCGCGTAGATCGCCTTAGATTCCCGCGTTCCGTCTACGACCTAGGTCTTACTGTTTTTCCTTACGTACGGGTACTACCCTTATACGATCGAGACTATTACCGACCCTATTAATAGCCCTCGGAACCCGTAGGAGGAGGGCGTATATATCGTTACGAAGCTTTAGCGCGCCCGGGAGTTCGCTAGTTCTACCTTAGCTATTACGTAGTAGTAGTAGGAATACTATACGAATCGATTACGGAACGTTACTACGCGATACGTAGTTAGCGATAAAGTCTAGCTCTTACTTAGTAATATTAGGACGGACCGTCCTACTAAGAAGCTCGACTAGATCTACGTAAAGTATACGGTTATCCGTACCTTCGAGAACTCGCCTTACTTTATCGAATTAGACGTTCCTCGTAGCATTTACCCGAAGTTCTATACTTCTCTCCTACGCCTTACGAGCGGCGATGCCCTTCCTTCCTAGGTCGTTACGGATACGTAGCCTACTACTATACTTAACGATGCTAGGGATAAGGAGTACGGTATCGAGTCGCTTCTTCGCTATCGTACTAGGTAAGTAGGTCGCGGTTACCGGCGCGAGACTCTTATTAAGTAGGTCGGTTACGACCGTCCTACTTAGGAGCCGTTAAGGGAATTCGAGGACACGATCGCGTTAGAACGCTTTAAAGCTCTTTACGGGGACGCAAATACGGCGGATGGTCCTATACGACCTTAAACTACACACCGATAGACTCCTTAGTCCGTGTTTCTAGACGGGCCGCCTACTAGATACCTCTTTATCTATCGTACGATATAAAACTACGGTACCGCGTATATATATAGTATATTAGCTCTACCTTAGTTGAAAATTTCGGCGAAACTATAGCCTTTAGGGGCCTGAACTTATAGTAAACCGTATCTTCTTTTACGAGAGATTAGACTAAACCTATAAGTTTAAGAGGTAAATAGACGTTATCGACTAGTAGGAGGTAATGGAAATTTTTCGACGAATTCGATAGTTTAGTCGGTTTTACGACTAAGGGAACGCGAAGGAGGGTTAGGGGGGAGGGGGGGGGGGTATTATTAGAGGCTAGTACCTAAGGCTAGCTAGCTTTACCGCCCGACGCCCGACGCCTAACGCCCGACGCCTAACGCCCGACGCTCTATTAGACATCTAACGAGCCGACCGGACGCCTAATTAGGTTACGTATACGCGCTAAGCTACGCTACGTACGCCTTCGACTTATACTCGACATATCGCTATTATAGATAGATCTTCCTTTCGGTAGCTTTAGAATTTCATACATTTGGATCTAGACCTTCGTACACAACTTCGGTTCGGACCCTTATACTAGTTCTACTATTATAGTAAATAATTTATATAACGTTACTATATTAACTTAATATACCTTCTTGTTTATAGATTTCTCTTAGTAGCTCTTATTCTTATTATACTAGGTTTAGTATATTACCTAATTATATACTCTTTTTACTAGAGCCCTATAGTTAATAGTAGTACTTAATCTCTTAAATGTAACTCTACTAGTTCTAGCCTACTATAGGTACTTAGCGGCTACTCTCTCTTAATTAAAGTTTAGAATAGCCGTCCTAGTCTCTTATACGTACTTAGCGGCTACTCTCTCTTAATTAAAGTTTAAAATAGCGGTCCTAGTCTCCTATACGTACTTAGCGGCTACTCTCTCTTAATTAAAGTTTAGAATAGCGGTCCTAGTCTCTTATACGTACTTAGCGGCTACTCTCTCTGAATTAAAGTTTAGAATAGCGGTCCTAGTCTCTTATACGTACTTAGCGGTCACTTTCTATTTATTAGAGTTTAGAATAGCGGTTTTACTATCTATTTATTATCTAATGTACTTTTATTAAGCGGTTAAGTATATCTTTTATAATTATCGGTTCTTAGTTCATTTTTAGTTTAACGGCTCTAGTTCTATCCTACTTTTTGTATATAAGACTAGTAGTTTATCTATCTATTCTTTTCTCTATTCTATTATTACTATTATAACTACTTATAAGTAACTACTACGATACTTACTTTATATATCTAGTACTACTTAGATTTATCTACTATACTTACTATACTTACTATACTTTATATATCTAGTATATCTAGTATATTTAGTAAGTTCCTTTATATAATATAATAGATATAGTATATATACTTACTGTTTAATAGGCTCTTTATTATAACTAGTAGAAATTATGCCTCGATCTAAGAAGCAAAAGACCTCTAAGCCTAAAGCTAGCCGTATTAAATTTACTAAAGCCGAGCTATTAGATCCTAACTAGCAACCGCCTAATATAGAATATATGCCTCCGGTATTTGCTAAACGTTATTACGAACGAAAGCTTATTCTACCTAGAAAGCCGGGAGTACCGCCTAAACTAGAACTTCGATGTACATCTTATAATAGAATAACTATCGATACGTGGCCTATTAATACAACTAATCTTGTTAAACATATTAAAACTAAGCACCGGGCTATATATAAAGACGACTTAGAGCCTAAAAAAAAGACTTCTTACTATAACTCTTCGGAAAGCTTTAATAGCTTAGAAGACTCGGACTTAGATAACTCCGATAACTCGAATAATTCTAATAGTTCTAAAGCTCTAATAGCTCGAATAAGTCTACTAAATCTACAAGAAGTAGTAAAGATATAGATACTAGTCAAAATACTATAGATCTCGATAATATAGAGAGCAATACGAGTAGTAGAGCTTCTAAAAGAAAACGAAGAGACTCTTCTAAACGCGATAGTAGCGTAAGTAGCTCTAAAAGTATTACTAGTTATTTTAGAGAAACGAATTTAAACCGTAGTAGTAGTAAAAGATCTATCTCTAAACAGGTTCTAGCTAATAAACAAGGCCCTTTTAATCTCGATCTATTTAGAGATCTATAGCTTAATTTTATTATAGCTAATAACCTCCCGTTAAATCTAGTAAAGAGTACTACATTTCGAGAACTACTCTATTATCTTAATAGCGATGCTAAAGGAATGGACCGCCGTACTTTAGGCCGGTTACTAGATAAAAAATACGATAATGTAATTAACGATCTTATTACTACTTTTGCTAGTACTCCAGGAAAGTTTGCTCTTACTTTAGACGAGTATAAAGCTCTAAATAACTTCGACTTTCTAGCTACTACTATACATTATTATAATAAAGGTTTAAATAAACTATCTAATAAATTAATAGCTTTTGAACAACTAAACGATAATAATAGCTATAACGGAGAAGTACTCTTTAAATTCTTTAATAAGGTAGTAACCGACTTTAATATTAAAGATAGAATTATATCTATTAGTAGGGATAATGTAAGCCCGGTTAATAAGCTACTAGATTCTATTAAATATACTTACGAAGAAGAAGGAACTTATAATATTATAGATATACCTTGTCTAGCACATGTTCTTAATCTAGTTACTAATTCTCTATTACATTATTTATTCTTTGTTAGAAACGATACTAAAATATTTAAAGGGCGTTTAGCTAATATAAAACAAGATTTATATAAGATAGAAGATAATATTAAACAATATAACTTTATATTAGTATTACCGGGTAAGATTAAGAGTATAATATCGGCATTTAATAATAATTATTATTTAAAAAATAGTCTTTATAAACGAGTGCAACTTAAAAACCAACGAGATCCTACTAAACTTAAGCTAGATACTAATATAAGGATTACTAAAAATCCAGAAAAACTAGTAAGAGATAACGATACGCGTTAGCTTTCTACTTGGAAAATAATAGATCGTTTTCTACACTTCGAGAATATAATAGTACTTATTCTATCCGAGGCTAATAGAATAGCAAACGGCGATACTAGTAAATATAATATAGAAAGCTTTACTATAGACGATAACAAATGGGAATATCTAAAGCTAGTACGAGATATACTTCAAATCTTTCGAAGACCTACAATTAAAATACAAGCGCATAACTATACTTCTATTTCTAATACTATAATTATTGTTGCTTAGTTAAAAAAGGCAATTAATACACTCTATTTTCTACAGATCCTAGATATAATTTAGAGAAAAGATATCCTTTACTACACTACGGCTTAGGGCAAGCTAAAATAAAACTACTAGACTATTATCCGATTTTTAGTCCTTTAGATAAGAATTTTAATAAGTTAAAACACTACTATATAGCTACTCTTCTCGATCCTAGATATAAAACAGATGTATTAGAGAAATACGGCGCTAACTCTAATATTATTAAAAAGATTATAACACATCTTAAAGATATATATACTATATATAAAGATAGGGATACTAAAGAGAAAGAATTAAATAAAAATTAAACTTCTACTATAGCTACTACTACTAATAATACTTTAACGACTAAGGCTAGTAGTAGTAATAATACTCGATTTGAGCTTTATATCTACGCAATCTCTAGGCTTAGAGAGCGACTCGGACGACTTATTTGTTAAAGAAAGTAGTATACTAGCTTCTAGTTATATAAACGAAGTAGATACTTATTTAGCCGAGCCGCGGTCTATTAGAAAAACACGGATAGAAGAGTATTAGAGATTAGTACAGAATAAATATCCTACTTTATTTCTAATAGCGCGAGATTACCTAGCTATAATGCCTACCTCGGCTCCGGCCGAAAGAATATTCTCTAAAGTAGGAGATATAGTTACTAAGAAACGTAATCGACTTAGGCCGGATACTATTAAGAAACTTATTATATTAAAGTGTTTAGGAGTAGTTCCCGACGAAGAGAGTACTATAAACGACTTAGATTATAACGAAGAGGAGATTAATATTAGTAGTAAGGGAAAGGAAAAGGTTATAGAATATCTAGATTCTAGCGAAGATAATAACTTAGAGAGTACTTAGTTAGAGAATATATAATAGTATATAGTATAAAGAATGTTCTTTATATTAATTTATAACTCTATCTAGTACTCTATAGTATAGATACTTTAATATATAACTATTTTTTTTAAGAATATACTATTTCTAGGTATAAATATAAGGTATAACTATATATTTAGGCTATTATAAGACTATATATAAGGAGTATATAGCTATCTAGTACGTATCTAGTTTTTGTACCTAAATATTATTATTATTACTATTACTATCTACTATCCCGTCTTACTATTACTATTACTATAAATACTTTTTAAAAAATATTATTACTATTACTATTACTACTACTACGCACTTTTTTAGTAATAGTAAGGAGTAAATAGGGTACAAATTACTATTATTATTACTATGTACTTCACTGACTGGGCCTTCCCTTGCAGACCAGAATAGTGCGGGACACGACCGTGGAGATCGTTCGTATTCACAAATGATCTCAGAGCTTGCTAGGAGGTATAACCAGGTGGGCTTCGGTCTTCTTGTCCTTCAGCTGTCCCTTTCCCATTGTCCATCAATCCATCATGGCCAGCAAAACCTCAATCCTCTACTTTGCGACAGCTCTCATCCAAGCCGCTCTCGCGGACCCCGGAGGACGCATAGCGGTCCCCTTGAAGCGAGACGACGCGCTTCTCAAGTACCTGGCCAAGTTCTCCGTCGGCACACCGCCGCAGGACGAGTACCTCTCCATCGACACGGGAAGTCCGACGATATCCTTCTATGACCCGAAGAGCAACTTCTGCAGTGCCGAAACGAAGCCTTGCGACCCTTATGGAACCTTTGACAATGTTTCGTCTTCGTAGGATTGTCTGTCGCCTCGTCTGCACACACCTGGTGACTGACACAGACCATCTACAGAACCTCCTCTTACGTCGGTCCCTACTTCAACGATCTGTTGATCAGCTCCGGCACCGGCGACTTTTTGAATGACACCGTTAGTCTTGGAGGTGTCTCGACACCTGAATTGGAATTCGGATACGTCACCAATGTCGGATACCCATCTCGCAAGGTGACTGCCGCGAGCATCGCTGGACTCGGCTTGGATTGCTCGACCGGGCCAAACTGTGACGGACCTGGACCATACTTGTTACCACAACTCAAGAACTCATCCACGATTGATCGCATGTCCCTCAGCGTCTACCTGGGACCCGAACAACGCAATGTCAGCAACGCCGAGATGATCATCGGCGCCGCCTACGACCAAGCAAAACTCGGCGGAGAGCTCTTCACCGTGAATATGGTCGACCCACGCAATGTTCCTTTGTCAAACAGTGCTACGAACAACGTCAATGTCTCGTTTATCGAAGTGGTGCACGACGGGATAGTCCTCAAGCACAATTCGCCCATTCCGGAAGGCTCGCCTTACCTCCTCGACACTGGGGCTCCTTGGTGGAGCCTACCCACCGAGCTCTTTGCGGTCGTCTCCAGCGCTTTCGGTGGGCTGAAAGTGATGACTTCATTCTACACCTACATCGTGGACTGCAAATACCAGTATCCCGAGAGCAGCAATGGTAGTATCACAGTCAATTTTGCAGCAGGTGGGAAAATCACTGTCCCGTTCCACACCTTGATATCCGACTTTGGCAATGGAACTTGCGTCTTACCGATGTATGCTGGCGGAGATAATCTGTTGGGCGACCCTTTCTTACGCAGCGTCTATGCGATTTTCGACCAGGAGGCGTTTACGGTGTCGTTGGCTCAGGTCAAGCATACTGAAGATAGGAAGATTGTGTCGATCCCGGAAGGAGGATTCAAGCCTGCTAGGCTGTAGCGTGGTGGGCGAGCACTTTTCCTCTTCCAAAGCACTGTTTTTGATCTATAGCGAGCCGAAATTGTGGCGTCATAATCAAGATATGCATCTCTCTGACCAAGACCTTTTACACTTCTACCATGCTCCAACGATACCTGCGAGCAAGTCAGCCACGGCCTCACGATCACTTCGCAAGCAACAATTCGAGACTCACCAGCAATCGGGATATCAATGCCCGTCGTGTAGCTCGCCTGATCAGACAGCAGATACGTATATGCTCCACCGAGCTCTTGGGGAAGAGCCATGCGAGGCATGCCGCCGTAGTACTGCATCTTGAGCGCAAAGTCCGGAGCTCCCTCGATCGCCCGCGTCTACTTCAAGTCAGCGAATGAGCAACATCGCATCTGAGCGGATTGAACTTACCATCGCAGTCCTCACGAAGCCAGGGCTAATACTGTTCACCCTGATTCCATGCTCCGCCCACTCCATCGCCAAAGTATGCGTCATATTCCTCAACGCGGCCTTCGTGCCTCCATACGGCGCCGAAGGACCCGCGCGATTCGGACGATACGAAGTCATGGAAGCGGTAAAGACGATCGATCCCTTGATTCCCAGCTCGATGAACTTCCTTGCAGCGGCAGTGGCACAATTCCAAGCACCGAAGACGTTCAACTCAAACAGCTGTCGGACTTGTGCCATTGTGAAGTCTAGGGCGGGTTGATGCTTGGTCATGCCGGCGTTGGCGATCATGCCGTGGATGGCACCTTCTTCGGAGACGATGTCGTCGATTGCTTTCCTGACGCTCTCTTCGTCTGTGACATCCATCTGCTTGTACTTGAAACGGCTGGGGTTGGCCTTGGAGAGTGCTTCGAAGTCTTCGGATGGATCCATGAGGTCGAGCGAGTAGACGACTTTGGCGGAGTTGGCGAGACATACCTCTGCGATTCCGAGCCCGATGCCGCGGTTTGCTCCTGTGATGGCGATGACTTTGTCTTTGAGGGTGATTTGCCAGTTCATGTTGGGAGGAGGAAGTGTTGATAGCCTCGGAAGTGCATGTTCGCTGTCCATCGCGGCGTGGCCGTTCATTGTTGTGCTGTTCGAACCGCTGGACTCGTGGGAAACGTTCTGAACCATTTGGGGATATGACTTGAAGTCGGGAAAGTTGCGAGCGCTCGAGGTGTGGGCTTCGATCGATGATCAAAGAAAGCAGCCAACGTGGAGGTGCAGGACCATGGCACCGCTGCAACGGAATCGTTCATCACACCATCATCTTCGCCCGAACCTTCCGCCCTCAGAGCTGGGAGTGGGACTCCAGATTTGGGTCAGTGACCGTCAGTCGGCGTGTTTCTGGCGTACACGATTCATCTGCTCGTTCGCTCAGCCGGGATTTGATGCATGTCTGGCCAATGACAGTGAATTACGAATGAGTTCGCATCAAGAAGAGCTGGGATGCAGGGTCCGTAGATGCAGGTGCTCGAGACGAGGCAGACCGAGGATGGAGACGAGGTCAATCCGGACTCCTCGTCTCGCGACTTGGTGCGTGGGCCAATAGCAGTTACAAGTGATTGCGGATTGGAGTAGAGCCTGTGCCGTTCTCGTTAAGCTGTTCGAAATTGAGGCACTCATCGCAAAGGCCGATATTGGAGCTCAACGAAGTCGGCAATTGATCTCTGTTCGGCATGGATGACATGAGGAACAGGGTTAATGTGTAAGCACCAGGGTGTGTAAGCACCAGGGTAGTTCTATAACGACCAGGGAAAAGCACGGGGTCTTGAGACACTTGGTCGGTACGGGCATAGCATGCTCCATTTGTACGGAGTATCGGCTACTCGCACTATCCGTTCTCTGAAAGTCTGCTTGCAGGTAGGTCTAGAACTACATCGAGTCATCCGCAAAGGCCTCGTTGCCACGATCGCAACAAAGCTCGCAGACTCAGACACAACGTCCTCCGTCGACCGGAATATCGATACCAGTCAAGAAATCTGCCTCGTCACTGCACAAGAAGCAGCATGTGTTGGCAACATCTCGTGGGGTGGAGCCACGACCAAGCGGCACAGTAGCCATGAAAGTCTTCTCGTTCTCAGGCTTGCCCAAGAACAAGTCAGTCCTGCGTACATCGTCAGCAACAGTGCCTTCCCATGACTTCGATTTCAGTCAACTTACAAGCCAGTTCCAAGACCCACGACGGGACAAGCAGTGTTGAAGCGAATGTTGTCCTTCGCATATTCTACAGCCATAGCCTTCGAGGCATTGATGACAGCCGCCTTGGAAGCGTTGTACCAGACGAGACCGGGTCGAGGTCGGATGCCAGCGGTTGAAGCGATCGTCACGAAGGAGCCGCCGTTCTTCTTCTCCTGGATGTATGGGACCAGAACGTTGCAGGAGTAGTAGATGGCTTTGACGTTGACGTTGAAGCACTTGTCGAAGTCCTCGTCGGTGACGTCCTGGGTGGGCTTGTTCCGGTAAGTGACTCCAGCGCTAAAGATGGTCAAAAACCTGTTCGATGTCTTCGAGCAGCGTATGGATTCTAGACATACTTGTTGACGACGCAGTCCAGTTTGCCGTACCTCTCGTCGACAAACTTCTTCAATGATTCCCAGTCCTCCCGCTTGGCGACATCGGTGCGGAGGAAGTCACACTTCAACTCGTCGGCAGTCTTTTGGCCAAGATCTGCGACAAAGTCTGCGATGATGACCTTTGCGCCCTCTGCGATGAATTTCTCCGCGATTCCTTTGCCGAAACTTGATAGTGGTCAGTCAGAGTAGCGATTCACTGTCATATCAATGCATGCATACCCGCCTCCAGCTCCAGTCACAATGGCCACCTTTCCCTGAAGTCTGCCGCTCATGTTTGCTGTGTTCCAAACCGCTGTGGGTTTTGAATGAAGTTTGAACAGTTCTGTTACCGAGAACGAGATGTTGATTCGAACCGCGGTTTACTTTTCATTGTCGGTAATAGGGATTACTTCATGTACCGACCCCGCAATGATGGGGTGAGGTGGGGTGAGGGAACAGAGACCTTGGTGGAGCTTCGGCAGAGCCGATTTCGGGGAATAATCCCCAACTGCTTCAAATCATTCCCGAGCCATCCGGCAAAAGGATGAACCACAACCGCGTTGCCCGGTCCGCACATGGCGGTGAGGTTTGAGCGGAGGACACACAAGGTCAATGTACAACGGGTGCTTGCCATGTCATCATGCTCTACCGCCACACTCCGTAGAGGTTGCAAAGAACATCATCAACCTCTGCTGCTCGAAGGTTCCCTCATTTCAAGCCGTTAAGAAGTCCGCGAAGAAAGATAGCTGCAGCCATTGCACCAGGATCCGGCGGAGCGTCCTGAGATTCGGCGCTCTCACCAACATATGCGGCTGCAAGACAATCAGTATGCCATTCGTAGCAGGCAATAAGATGAATCGTTCAACATACCTCTTCCGAATGCCGCCTTCATGCCCGACGTGCTCTTCGCGCCCTGCTCACAGGCATCGACGGCCTTCTGCAAATCCGCTTCCTTGTTCAATGTCTCGCAGAATGGAATGAGAGCATCCATCACGGTCCGACCGCCTTGCTTAGCTGGCGTATAGTTCATCAGGTTTTTGAGTGCTTCGCTGGCAGCATTTCCGGCACTTTGCGCGTCAAGCTTGAATCCACTCTCGTTCTTTGCATGGGCTTTTCGCAGACTCGTCGTGAACGATGCGAGGATAATACTGATGATGGCGCCTAGTGTACCGCCGATCTCTTCTACTGCTTCGCCGACCTCATCGAGGACGTGGAAGAGGGAGCCCTGCTTGGCAAGTCCGGAGTCGAGTTTCTTGAGAACACCCTGCGATTACAGTCAGTACTTCTCCCAGACACTTGCCTTATCCCATTCGGTGACATACCTGACACATTCCTACTACAGCCTCACCACAATCGCCGTCGCCCATTTGAATGTCCCACTTCGTAATGTCAGGCTCAGCTTTGATTGCATCGTTGCAAGCCCGCCGTAGCGCGGAGTCGAGCAGCGCAGCGTCTACTCTTGGCCCATGCTGAGATGCCGCTTCAGGATCCGCCTTCGCAACTTCAGCAGTCTCCTTCACCTCTACGATATCCTTGTAGCCGTTCCGAGGCCAGGCTGATGCGTTCGTTTCCGAATCGAGCAGTTCCAGGAGCGTCGATGCGGAGGTTTCCGTCTCGCGCTCGATGCCAGAGATATTGAGTAGAGATATTGACCATCCAGGAGCGTTGAGCGAGGTCTCGAAGCATGATACGTATATCCGTTTTGGCGTGATCTTCCAATCACGTTCCAGCACCTTTCGAGAGACGCTCGTCAAGGCTTCCAGCTCGAAGTTCGACATTCCTCCGAAATTGTTTATCAGCAGAGCGACCGTATCGTTCGATTTGAACTCGACAAATGCTCGATCTTTGTCGTCTGGGTCGAGACAGTACTTCAGCATGTCGCCGACCAACTCCTCAACCGGTGGCATCGGAGAGATCTCGTGCAAGCCCGGCTCGTTATGGATGCCCATTCCAAGTACGTATGCATCCTGCGGTATCGATCGATGGTGCTCCCGTCCAGGAATATGGCAGTGATCAAGCGAGGATCCAACAGTCACCGCGTTCGCGTTGACGGAAAACCCGACCTTCATGCACTTCTCGAAGTCATATCCAGCCTCCGCCGCAGCTCCACAGAGCTTCAGTACCCACATATTCGCAGCAAGACCACGTCTGCCCACATTCTCTGTCTGTTTTCTGCCCAATGCAACGTCGTCTGTCATTCGCAAGACGCCAATGTTGTATCCCATACCCTCTGCCTTTTCTCTTGCTAGGCCGAAATGGAGGTTGTCGCCGGTGTAGTTCGTAATGCAGAGGATCACCCCGGCGTCTGACGGGACATGCTTGATCGCAGCCATGACTTGCTTCGTCGATGGACTCGCAAAGACCTCGCCGTTGACTGCTGCTGCCAGCATGCCGTCTCCCACATATCCACTCCATGCCGGCTCATGACCACTGCCTCCTCCTGAGATCACAGTGACTTTCGAGGGATGGTGTGTCTTCGAGTATACGACTTTGTTCGGGGCGTCGAGAGCTAGATGGTTGTTGCGGGCTACTAGGGAGTCCAATCCTTGGACGACGACGCCTTCGGTGTGAGGGAAGAAGTGTTTGGTGCTCATCGTTGCTCTCAATGGATAGATCGAAAGAAATGAAAGGTGTCGGCCTTACCTGTCGCAGTCTACGCTTTGTGCATTGAGTATATGCGGACCAAGGCAGACCGATCCTGAACCCCGCATAGGGTACCTCGATGGAGCTTCCTCGCGGCACAGCGAGAGACGACGTCGATAGAGGCTAAATCGATCCTGTGAGGTTGGTCGTAGAGGGGTCGTCGGTCCGGATTCCTCCTTTGGGCAAGTCGGCGGCTTTGTCAAATCTCGCTGACTCAACATTCTCGTTCTGCACATCCAACAATGTTTTCCTTCCTTGACGATGGCACGCTCGAAGCCTGTGGTTCTACGCGAGTCGATCCGAGAAAGCCAAGCCGCAGCACCAACTGATTCGCTGCAGATTGGGAAATCGTTCGATTGCGAGGCGTGCAGTGCAGGCTGCACGGGCGTGGTCGACAGCGAAACTATGTCCGAGCCTGACTGTATCGCACGGCGGCCGTCTGTACATGCGGGAAACAAGCTCGCAAACTCGTGGCTTATACCGTTGTAACTGAGATGACGAGTCTAGTAGGAATGTCGCCGTCGAGGCATTTGAGCGGCAGGGCGTTGAGAGGATCTTTCGGTATTTGCTCCGAGTCTTGAGGCATCTTGCACGCCTCGCGCTTTTCGATCGGTACCACGGTCTCTTGCGGTGCCATTCTTGTGTGATCCTGGATGTGTTAGAATTCGCGAAGGTCTGGAGGTTGTAACCGTTGTCGGGGTCGTTCTTGAAGGGTCGTTTCGATAGGACTCATTGATGCCTAAGGCAGCACATCCTTGGTCGCCCCAGCACCACTCTACACACGACAAGGGACTACAATATACATTCACTCAGTCATGCATGAGGCCCTACCTGCAGTCATCTGCACATCTCCTTTGTCGATTCTGGACTTCATCTTCTTCACACCGACCACTTAACCGGCATTCGGACCGAGCCCAAAGCACTAGAGTGGATCGGCCCACGTTCCTCCACTTCCGCCTCCACTTCCTCCTCCACGCTTCGTCCGAGTCAAGCTCTTCTCTTGTTCGCACCAGCGTCTGAACATTTCGGCCCTATTGCGCTGCCCAGATCAATCACGATGGAGCCGAGCCGCCGCGCTCTTGGAGCCTGCACGCCAAGTCGAATCTTATCTGCAGAAGAACGTCGTCTTCCACTCTGACCGAGCATCGGCCGGTCTCAGCGAAAGCGTACAAAGATACGGCATCGACGCGTGAAAGCTCAAACACGCCTGACCAAAGCAGTCGACAACTGCTTTTAGCACTGAGTTCAAGCGGAGCCTCAAGAAAGGAGCGATGACGATCGCAGTGAAGCAAAGTCGGCGGATCGCCAGCTACGGTAGACTAGATACACCACGTTTTGCCCCAACACCAAACATCCTTGCGATCAGCGTTCCTTGGTTGACCTCCAGATCCCGCTGTGGGGCCCCTCCATTGCGGTGAATGTCAGAAAAATTGCTCGGGTCTGGTATAAAGCGATCGCAAAGTCCTTCTGCGAAATGCTCCATCTCGCGATCACCATCAAAGAAGCATTATCGTCATCACCATCGACATGGGCGGGCTAAACCTTTCCATCAACTGGGGCGAGCACAGATGGGCGGTGTTCTACTGCCTGGTTGCGACCATCGGCGCGCTCTGCTACGGATATGATGTGTGTAGCAGGAGATCCGGCGATTACATGCTGCAAGAACTGACACGACGTGCAGTCCATCTACTACACCGGAATCCAAGGAATGTACCACTTCAAACGTGACTACGGAACTCGCACAGCGCCCGGATCCGAGGAACCGTACGAACTCGGAACAGTCTTTCTCTCCGTCTCCGCGTCGATCATCTACGTTGGAGAATTCGTCGGTGCTATCCTCGCTGCTCCCATCAACGACAGGTTCGGACGACGAGCAGTTTTCGCATGCGCCAGTATTTGCATCATCATCGGTGCCATTGTCCAGCTTTGCTCGTACGGAATCGACGGCGTGTTCTACGTTGGCAGAGTCTTTGTGGGACTCGGTGTTGGACAATTCACCGCGACATGTCTGATTTACGTTGCGGATGTGGCGCCGACTGTAAGTACGCCCTGTCTTGGCGTTGAACGAATGGGGACTAATGTTGTGGTTTGCAGGAGATTCGTGGACCTGCTTTGATGTGCTTCCAGTTCATGCAGTCGATTGCACAGTTCATTGGAGCATGTGTGAATCGTAGGTCGGAATGTTGAAGGGCTACTGTGATCATTTGCTGACGCTTGTCGCAGAGGGCACCGAGACGATCGATGGCGCCGCCTCCTACCGTCTTCCTGTTGGTCTTCTGTGCATATTGCCGCTCACTATGCTCGTACTTTTGCCTTTCATCCCGGAGTCACCCGCGTGGGTCATGGTTAGTGACAATGATCCATCCATTTCGCAACCCAGCTCCAACTAAAATTCTTCCAGTCTAAGGGTCGCCGAGAGGACGCTGCAGCGGCACTGAATAAGATCAACCGTAGCAAGCCCAACTACTCCGCAGAGCCAGATCTCGTTGTCATTGAGGATGCCGTACAGCTTGAGCTCGAAATGGAGTCGGAGTCCAGCTGGGCCAGTCTGATCACCGACCCGGTTGAGAGGAGAAAGCTGCTTTACGCCTGCGGCGTTATGGTATGTAACCGGGGGCAAGAGGCCTACGAGGGCTCTTGCGCGCCACTCATTCTACGACATTCACTGACCCTTCTGTTCGATTTCAGTTCGCACAGCAGATCAACGGAATCCAGTTCTGGTATACGTGAGTACTTCACCAGCAGAGGAAAGAAGCAAGATGCTTTGTGACTTTGCTAACCTTTCTCCGCAGTTACGGTGTCATCTTCGCGCAGTCGATTGGCGTTGGCGAGCCGTTCACCATCAACACAATCATCTACGTCGTCCAGATTGTGACCGTTGGACTTTCTGTGGTGTTTGGCAACAAGATGAACCGGAGGACGAATCTGTGAGTTTCAAAATCTGCGTTGCGACAGAAGGAGCTTGCTAACATTTCTTATAGACTCGTTTGCACAATAGGCATGATCATCTCGCTTGTTGCAGTCGGTGGACTTGGAACGACTCGTGATAGCGAAGGAAACTTCAGCCGTGGTGTCGGAATTGGCATCGTCGTCTTTGCGTGAGTTGACTCTTTACTTGAATGCTGCTTGTCGATTGTTGTCTCAAACGCTGACTCCATTCTGCAGGTACATCAACATCGTCTGCTACAACTTCTCGATTGGTACCCTCTCCTACACCATCGCCTCGGAAATGGCCGTCGGCCGCAACCGGAACAAGATCACAGCTTGCGCTCTTGGAACCTTCTTCTTCACCGTCTGGATGATGGTCTTCACCTCTCCGTACATGTACTATGATGCGGATCTGGGTCCCATGTTGGGCTTCGTGTACGGCGGCACGAGTCTGATCACTCTGGCGTATTCCTGGTTCTGTGTGGGAGAGACGACTGGCCGAACCAACGCAGAGCTTGAACGGTTCTTCTCTGATCGCATTCCCGTTAGGCAGTGGAAGAACCATGTCTGGGCGGATGACTTCAGCAGCAAGATTGAGGCCGACAAGGCTGGCGAAGGCAGGGTGGAGAGTGTTGTCAGCATGCCCAAGTTGGCAGAGAAGTTTTGAATGGCCACACAGTGTATGAAGGACAGATAGACAACGCATATACATAGACGTTGCGATTTGAAGTGGGTTCGTGCTTCGGATATGGCTTGCGTACCAGAGGTTTCTTGTCCCAGGGGTTTATTCTCCGATGAACGCCAATCCTTCACGGCAACTTGTTTTTTCACCATCGCTGTGCCTTGCGAATCTCACTCGGCTGTCGCTTCACGCGAAACGCGACAGAGTAGCATCACCGCTCCTTCGCAATGCCGCTACAGTTTCGATCCAGAGGTCTCAAAGCGGTACGGCGCTCCAGTGACTCCCCGCTGAAAACGGCCGACTTCGTAGCATACGAAATCGAAGGCCTCAAAGTCAAACCTACTAATCAAAAAGCGGAAGAAAATTGATGATTATTTTATGAGGGAGCTACCCTTAAGCTATATAGACTAACCTGATGAGGACGAGTTATGACTGTATGACTAACCCTTAAGTAAAACAGTGCCTAAGGTTTTAGGTCTTAAGCTATTTTTAAACATTCTCCCCTTTAGTAAATGCGTATCCTTAAGCTATTCTAATAATAACAAAGGAAACCGTAGGCACATGTAAGCGCTATCCGTCGTATAATCCGGAAGGTAAGTAAGGGTTTAATTAAGGTAAGTGTTATAGGCAATTATAGGCTTTAAGCTAGGTAAATTCCAGCGTCCTCGTAAACACGCTTGGATATTTACGTTCGTCCTTAATATAAGGGCCCTTAAGTGCTATAAAGCACTTAGCTCCAACCTTCTCTTTTCTTCTCTACCTTAATTACCTTCTTTCCTTCCTTAAACTATCGGTAGTTTAAGTAACCTCCTTAATACTTCTAATAGCTTTCTAGTTATTATAGGTAACGAAGAAGATAAGCGTAAGCGTAAGAATCCTCCGAAGTTCCCTCCCCTTAAGGAGGGTTTGCGTACACGCCTTTAAACCCTTAGCGATTCTACTATTTAAGTAGCGAACTAGGTATACGTAGACGTACGAGCGCGGATATTAGTTTTTAGCTCGACTCTTAAGAAGGGTAGACAAAAAGAGGATAAGAAAGCGTAGGCTCAAGCTAATTAAGAACTAGTTAATAAGTTCTAGCGTTAGAAGCTCTTCGTTTAACCGAACGTAGTGTCTCGCCGCGACTATATAGAGTATACTAAATACGGATACGAATAAGCTACTAGAAGTCTATCGGCATATAACCGTTAATAGACTTAAGCTAAATCGAAGGGCTTAAGCCTTAGCTCTAAACCTCCGGGAACTCGTACGCCGACTAGTAGTCTCTACGAGATCCTATAGCGTAATCCTCGTCTCGCTAATTAAGGCTATAGCTTAAGGTCTCGTACGGTAGTAACTAGATAGGACCTAACCCGTTCTCGAAACTTACTTAACGTTTCTCTAGACCTTCGAGGCCTCTATTAGTACTTAAACGTCCGTAGTCTAGACGGAAGTTTCGATTATCGGGAAACGTAAGTATCGATCGCTCGGAACCTAGCTAATATTATAACACCTTCGGCGGCTACTAGCTATATCTATATTACCGATACTTAGATGCGCGAGGTTATATATAGCTTAATTATGCTATCTAACTGCCCTATTATCTATCTTCGGCAGTTCTTAGAAGTCTTTAGGATCTCCTAGTTTAATACCTTAATCGATGCCCTTTAAGGGTATTAGCTATCGGACCTACGAAGCTTAGACTAGCGTAAATCGAATAGTAACCTTATGTTAGCCTATAAGTAGTAGCGGTTAGTTTCTCTCTTTACTTAAGCCTTAGGGGGCACTCCTAATAAGGGTTCTTATAGTTATAAATTAGGGAAGAAAAAGGCCGGCCCGTTTAAGTCGTATCGAAGTAGAGTAGGGTGTTACGGCTAATATATAAACTATAGTTATACGAACAAGTATAAGCGTTGTCCGTACGGAGACTCGACCCTATAGGAAAAGTCTATTATTAAGAAGGGAAATCCGAAGGCGCCGGAAGGATTAGAAGTAGCGGAGGATACTTAGGTTAATTAGGAGAAGGAGATTGCCCTTAAGTTGCCGGAGGAGCTTATTTAGAACCCCTTAAGCCCTTAAGTGTAGCGCCCTTCTCCTATTAGTTTATTAACTTCTCGCCTAGCCGAGCGGATCCTAAATCCCCTATTAGTTAACTCCCCTATCGCGTAGGCTTAAGCCGAGCTATAAGCGCCTCGATTAACTTTATTATAGATGTTACTATCTGCTTAGGCGCCTTAAGGAATCCTTAGGAACCTAGTATTAGTCTAGTTATTATAGGCTCCTTATTATATAACGGGACCGCCTATAGCTTATCCGCTATATAATTATTAGGCTAACTCGCCTAGTCTAGCGGTTAGGGTTTAAGCCGGCTATTCGCGATCGGCCTTAGCTTAAACTGCTCCTTAGCCTAGCGAAGGCCGGTTCCGTTCTACCTCTTAAGTAGACTCCCCGTCCGACTAGCTTCGACGAGAGATATAGGAGGCGATTAATTAATAGATTTAATCGGCTAAATCGGTAGAGTATTTCGACGCTTAAGAGGACGTTACTAATTTAATAGATAAGAAGGAGAAACTCGATTATACTATTGCTTAATCTATAGCTACCGCTTACACTAGTACTCGCTCGCTTAAGGGTCTAATTCCTACCTTTAC
This sequence comes from Zymoseptoria crescenta, assembly GCA_026122155.1. Classification (NCBI taxonomy): domain Eukaryota; kingdom Fungi; phylum Ascomycota; class Dothideomycetes; order Mycosphaerellales; family Mycosphaerellaceae; genus Zymoseptoria; species Zymoseptoria crescenta. Next base: position 21,309 of record JALRMM010000406.1, read on the forward strand.
TAGTAGGCGCATCTTTGAGCTAGTGCTCCCTTTAAGTAGTTTCTCTACTACTAGCAACATCTTTTTTAAGTCCTTTCCTATTAGGGATAGGGGTCGTTAAGCTTATAGCGTAGAAGGTCTACTAGTCCCTTAAGGAATACTAAGGAACCGTACCTTTACTAACTAGATCGACGAGCTATATCGCAACTATTTAAACCGTAATAACTCTATTTAGTAAGTAGTATACATAGCCTATACTCGGGCTATAGTCCGTTTGCGTCCTAGTTAGTCCCTTACTCCTTAGATCCTTTACCTTAAGGCTGTTATAGCTGCCCTTAAGACTTAGGTTAAGAACTAGGCTAAGTAGGACGCCTAAAAGAAGGCGGCCGAGAAAAAGGGTTAAGTAGCTATCGTTAGAGAAGTGCGAAGGCTTAAGTAGAGCTATTAAGAGCGTCTATTTTTTTTTTCTTTTCTTTCTAAGCCCCTTTATCTACTAGGCTATACGTAGCATTAATAATTAACATATTTAGCTACTTAAGACAGCGCTTAAGTAACTAGAAAACAATAAATAAAAACCCTTCGGGGGATCTATTAAACCCTTACCTTTTCCGTAACCTTTTATAATATTCGAAGTCTATATTGCTAAGAAGCTATATAGCGGTTAACTATTTAGCTTAAGGGCTGCCCCTTTAGAGGGCTATTGCTAAACGCCTTAGCCTTGCGGCGGTTAGCCTTTAGTTTAAGGGTTCTCCTTCGTAGCTACTTCGTAGATGCACTAGGAATATCCTCTCTTTCCTAAAGTAGTCGGTAAGAGACTATAATATCGGGTTCAAGATTACTTAAACCCTTATTAGCAACCCTATTAAGTGGAGTTTCTTAGAGCTCGGTAGGTATAATATCTTCCGCCGTTTCTTCTATAATAGGCTCTAGCTAAATAGGAATAGTAGCTACAACCGGATTAACTTAAGCGTCTTCCCTAGCTATTATAGCTGGGTTAACTAGTCTCGTAACCGATTAAGGAATCCCCTTAGATTCCTTAAGGAGGCGTTTCTCGAGAGTAGACTTAAGGGATTTTAGTTCCTTATCTATCTTTCGATTTGCGCGTAAAACTTCTCCTTTTTTCTTTAGAATCTTATCTATAGCTACGTTAAGCTTAGTTTGAAACCTTAGCTAATCGTTAAGCTTATAAGGATCTAAAGGTTTGCCCTCCCCTAAAAGGAATTAAAGGGCCCCTAACCGTTTAAGCGGCTACGTAGCTAATTTCTCCCATTTTTGTTTCGAGATAGTAGCTAGGGTAGAGAACCTTAAGCGTGGATTAAGCTCTATGTCCTCGTAAAGAGAGTCCTTAAACTCGGGCCTAGCGTCCTTAAGTAAAATAGCGCTGCTCCTCTTCTACTAGTCCCTAAAACTAGTTATATTCGCCTTAAGGAGTCGGTCGCTATATACTTAATAGCGGACAACCGAGCCTTTGACTGCCTCTAAGGTATAAGTACTAAGCTAGCTTCGCCTAATTACCTTAAAGGGTCCGATAAAAGAGGGTTATAGTTTTAATTTAGCTTTATTAGAAACTAGTACAAAATTACCCTTAAGAAACTTGCTATTAGTTTCCTTAAACGTTTGTCTACTAATAGCACTGCCTTATACTACCTTAGCGAGCAGCTTCTCGGCTATAATAGTACGAGCGTTTTATAGGACTTAATACCTCGCGGAAGAATCCTCGGGCTTAAGCTACATTAGTCTAAGGTATAGATAGTCCTTAAGTAATCGAGGCTATTGTCTAAACAGCAAAAAGAAAGGGCTGTATCTAAAGTTTAATTAAGCCCGGACCCGACTAGCATATAGGGCCTCTAGTAAGTAAAGGTCCTATATATAAACATTTCGGCTATAGCATATTTTAGATAAAATACGACCTAATATACTGTTTAAGGCTTCTACCTTACCGTTAGTCCTAGGGTAATAGGGCGTCGTAAGGCGGTAGTTAGCTTAAAGTGTATCTATTAGGATATTAAAGGCCTTACTAATAAAGTTAGATCTATTATCGCTTAAGACTTCCCTTAGGGGGCCGAAATTCGTATAGATTTCCTCTTAAATAAAGCGTGCTATAGTCTTAGTTTCTTAATTCGTAGTCGCTCGAGCTACTAGCTAGCCGGTAGTATAGTCAATTGTAGTAATAATATACTTGTTGCTATTAAGTGTAACCGGGAGTAGTCCAACTACGTTAATAGCCTAGCGTTTAAAGGGCTTGAGCTTCGAGTTAGCCTAATAAAAGCGAGGCTCTTATAAGGGTCCCCTCGGTTTTTTCTTTATAGCTTAACATTAAGGGCACGTAGTAGCGTAATTGCGAACGTCCTATTTAAGTAACTACTACTAACCCCTTACACGGAGAATGCTATAGACCCTAGGCAACGCGAAGTGCCCGTAGTTATTATAGTAGCGCTTAAGGAAGTTCTAGCAAAACTAAGGATCCACGTAGGGTACTAGGCTACTATTAGGCTCTCGATAATAAAGAAGCTTATCCTTAAGCACGAGGTTACTAACCTTCTTCTCTATTAAGCGGCTAAGCTTCCTATTAGCGGGCATTTCCCCCGTACGCTTAAAGTGTATAATACCGTCGACTACTTCCTACTCTAAGAAACCCTAAATAATCGCGCCCCTCGTAGCGTTCTTCTTAAAGGATCGAGGGATCGCTATTAGGTAGTTAGAGGGCTTAAGTAATTAATCCCCCGGCTATAAAGAACCCTCCCCTACTATATTAGCTAGGGTAGATTCTATTAAGTTAGGGCGGCGGGATAACGTATTAGGAACTACTACTTCGCTCCCCTTACGGTAGCGAATGTTAATATTATAGGCCTAGAACTCCTCGATCTACCGAGTAAGCCGCTTAGTAGGTGTCTTGGAAGTTTTTAATAACTGTAAACTATAGTAATCTATAATTACTTAAGTAGTAGTGCTATTGTCTAGGTAATGTCCCTATTTTCGTAAGGCTTCCTTAATAGTAAGAAGTTCCTTCTCGTAAACAGGGTAATTTAGTTCCGCCCCTTAAAGTTTCCGGCCTTTAAAGGCAATAGGATGCAGCTTTCTACTTAAATCCGCCTAATATAGGACCGTACTAAGGGCCTATTTACTTTTATCCGTTTCTATAACGAAAGGCTTATAGGGGTTAGGCATAATTAGGACTAGCTTACTATATAGGGCGTCCTTAAGTCCCTTAAATAAAATCGTGCACTAAGTCGTCTACTTAATAGGCCGCTTCTTTTTTACGCGGAGGACGATATCGTCCTCCTTAAGAAGGTCGGATAAAGGGGCCGCTAACCGAGTAAAATCTCGGACATACTTACGATAAAAGGAAGCTAGCCTAATAAACTAGCGAACCTCTTAAGCGTTGTTAGGAACAGGCTAGTCCTTAACGATGGAAATCTTATCCTCTATAGGCCTAACTTAATTATAGCTTATACGGTGTCTATAGAAGTCGAATTCCTTAACCCTAACGTAGCACTTTTTAGGAGAATAATAGAGTTCGTATGCACGAAGGATATTAAGCACCTCCTTTAAGTAGGCCTTATGCTCCTTTAGGGTTTTGGAAAATATTATAATGTCGTCTAAGTAAACAATATAAGACTTATATAGCTACTTCCGAAGAGCCTCGTTTATTAAGCTCTAAAAACTAGCCGGCGCGTTATATAAGCTAAAGGGCATTATCTTAAAGTAATACTTCCCCTATCGAGTATTAAAGGCAGTCTTATATTAATCCTCGTCCTTAATACGGAGTTGCTAAAACCTAGAGGTTAAGTTAATCTTAGTAAAGAACCTAGAACTATAGAAGGCATTAAGGCAGTCCGAAATGCGAGGCAACGGAAAGCGATCCTTAATAGTAGCGTTATTAAGGGCTCGAAAGTCTACACACATTCGCTACTTACTACTAGGCTTCGGTATAAGTAGGATAGGGCTTCCCTAAGCCGATTAAGACTTTTTAATTAAGCTACGCTTCTATAGCTCTTTAACCTAAGACTCTTGTTTAAGGGCCTAGGCCTAAGAGAGCTAATATAGCTATTAGTTAATCGGCTTATAATCCCTAGTGTCGATTAAATAGATAACAAACCGCTCCTTTAGTAGCCTAGCCGGAAGGGAAGAGCGGAACAAGTCCCTATTATTAAGAATAATATAGTTTAAGCTAGGTTCGTCGCTTAAAGTCGGTGGAACTTCGTCCTCCTTAAGAGATATAGGGTCTTCCTTTAGGTCTTAGTCCCTTTTATACTGTTGTTCCTAGTATTCGTCTATATTTAAGAGGAACAACGGCATGTTAGGGTCGGCCTTAAGTAAGGATTCTAGCTCCTCTAGCGAGTAGAGGTTATCGTTAATCGGAGTTTCCTTTAAGCTCGACTAGTATCTAGAATAAGGGATAGAGTACTTAACCCCCTTTTCGTATATATAAACCTTGTTTGTAAAGAAGTTAATCGTAGGTCTATATTTTCTAAACTATTTAAGCCCTAGGATTACTTTATAGTTAGTAAGGTCGAGCACTCGAGCTAGCAATTCCCCCTTAAAGTTACGGAGTTAGTATAGTAGCCGAATTCCTTATATAGTTTTAAGGGTAGTGCCGTCTAGAAGAATTACTATCTTAGGCGGCAAGCCTACTTAAGACTTAGGGAATTAGTCCGCGACCTTCTTAGAGACGTATACTAAAGAAGCACTAGTATTAAATAGGAAGTTAGTAGGGACGGAGCTTCTACTTAAACCTAGTCGACTAGGAGACACTAAAAGGTTAGGCCCGATAGCGTTTAAGTAGTTAAGCTACGTATTAGGAGGGGGTCTAAAATTATAGCTTAAGGGCGGCGACATAGACGACTTAGAATCCTTAACATCTAAGTCGCTGCCTATTTTTTTGTCTATCGCCTAGCACCCCCCTTACGCTTATTGTAATCGTCCTACTTCTTCTAAAGGTCTAGCTTAAGCTTCTTAGAACATTTGTACTAAGTATAGCCTACTATACTACAGTTATAACACTTAAGAGAATACTCTTTAGGCTTCTAGCTATTAATAGAGGTTATATACTTAAGTATAGCGGCTACGTATTCTATAGTAGCCTTGTTAGCCTTTCGTAGTTTAAATGCCTTCCTAGCAACCGAGTTTCGGTTATCCTTAAGGGCTTAAGGGTCTATTCGAGGGCCTCTCTATATATCTACAACTTCTTAGTTAGCCGCATTAATTGCTATAGCTTAATCTATAATTTCCTATAGGGAGGCCTTCTAGGGGGTAAGCTTGTATCGAATTAGTTCTACTCTAATAGATAGCTTAAGCCCGTTAAAGAAGACTTTCGTATTCGAGAAATTATTGGGTTTTAGCTTAAGCATACGGGCTATAGAGAGAATTTTATAGTAAAATGCTAGGACTCTACTAGTCTACTTAAGGCCTCGGTATTACCTCTAAAGCTTTTCCTAATAGTAGTAATCCTAGAAGTAGGAAACTAAATTGCCTAGTATTAAGTTAAGGGTATAAGTCCCTTCTATAATTTTAAGCCGGTAGGTCTCCTCCTATTCTTACTACTAAGTAAGGGCGTCTCGTTCTATCTAACCCCTAACTAGCTTAATTAGGTTAGCTTCGGAGGGGCGAATACTACGCTAGCGTAGAGCGATCTAGAACCTTAAGTAACGTTCTATAGAGTAGACCTAGATATCGGTAGCGTTGTTATAGATATCTCTCTAGTACGCCTTAGGGGCTCGGATAGACGCCTTAATAGAGGTGTCTATAGAGTCTAAGGGAGTAGTGTCCCTTCTAGGAGTAGACTATTAGTTTCCCCTACGGGCGTTATCGTCGCTTAAATTATAGCCTAGGTTATTATCCCCTAGCGACGACTTAAACCTAATAGTAGTTAGCTCGCTTAGGCCCCTTAAGGGACAACTAGGGGGAACAATAGGTTTGTACTACTAATACATACGTTCGTTTTCGGCCTTAAGCCGTAAGATATAAGCCTCTATATCCCTTAAGGCGGTTAGATGCTAACTAAACCTCTAAGGTCTAGCGGAGGATATAGGAGCTTAGGTAGAATAGTAGTAGGGGTCCGTAAGGTAACGTTGTTTAAGTACTACGGATCCGTTAGAAAGGCTACCGAAGTTAGTAGGGCTCTAGCCTTACTAGCTCCCCCTTTAACCCGGTTAAGCTTAAGAACCTCTTCCTTAAGCTTATTACCCTTAGTAACGGCTAGGTTTAAGTTACGGGGGGAAGGTAAGGGCTTTGATAAGGGAACGTGTGTACCGGAATTAAGTGTATAGGAAAGCTAGTTGTCTCTCTATCTGCTATTACTAAAGGTATGCACTACCCGGGGGTACTAAGCCCGGAGCCCGGCGTCCCGCAATATTACCCCCCCCCCTATACGAAGAACGGACATACTATCCGTAGTATTGCGCTAAAAACTATGTTAAAAATCGAAATAAAACAAAAAAAACAAGTCTATCCTCGTCGCTAGTCCTTCTTTAGTAAGCTCTAATCTACCTCGGCCTTCTCTACCTCGGCCTTCTTCTACTTCTTACGTAGCGAGTCGGTTCCGCCCTACTTACGGAGCTTACGCTTAATAGCGGGGGTAGTCTTCGCGGGAGTAGTAGTCGGGTAGGTTAGGCGTACTATAGTAGAGAGGTCGGCGGAGTCCGGGGTATAGACTAGGCTAGGGTTATCGAGGTAGCGTAGGGCGCTAGTAGGGTACGTATCGACGTGTTTTAGTACCTTACTAATCGCGGTATCCGGGAGAGTAATGCCCTTACGCTTACGGGATGCCGCTATAAATGCAACGAACTCGTGTTAACGGTAGCGCGAAAGGAGGGACCTAGTAAAGGCATTAATATTTAGTCCCGGGATGCCGGCGTCTCGGAGGTCGTATACTAGCTAGTCGCCGTAGTCGGCCGCTAAGTCGACTACGTCTATAGTTATATTATAGAGGGTTTATGCCGCCGCGATTAGGCGCGCCTAGGTAGATATACCTATTTAGAAGGTAATGTCGTTATTTATTACCGAGGGGCTTAATTATCGGAGGCCGGGAGTAGAGGGTTATAGTACGTTATTCGTTACTAGTAGGGGTAGCGCTAGGACTACCGGGGGTAGCATCTTTCGATAGGTAGATAGAAGGGTAAGCCCGGGCTATAAGGGGGGAGTATACTTAGACTCTAAACTCCCGTCGGATAGCAGCAGTGTACACCGGAGGTATAGTAAAAGAGGGCTATAGAAGGTAAACATGTAAAAAGAAGACGAGGGAAGGTAGATAGGGGGGCAACGAGGAGGTAGATTTAAGTGCTATATGCTGTTGTGCCTTCGAAGTGCTAAAAGGGTAGCATAATAGAGGATAAAGTCTATTAGCTGCCTAGCGACGAAGGTAGCACTACTAGATATACGTAACTAGTGCGACTTTCCCTACTACAAGCTTCCCCTAGCTAGTATCTAACCTAGATATAAAACAAGAGACAGACCAGCGACCTAAAGCGCTACTGCGTACTGCTTAAACTAAAAGAAACAAACTTAACATGTCCTATATGCACGCCCTTATGCGTAAAAACCCTCTAGAATTAGCACTAGCATCGTCCTTGTTATGTAGTGCTAATGTAGACCGATCCTATCCTAGGGTTTTGCACCCGCCTCGTATGTCGAATGCATCTAACAAAAGAGAAAAGAATAAAAGAAAAACCTATTAAAACTAAAGAACTCCCTTGAAATTTGCTCCTAAGTCGTCGTCGGTATTATTTCTTTTCCTAGACTAAATGCGGAAATAGTCTAGCAAACTACCTTACTATCCCTAAGTACCCGCCTCCTAGAACCGCACTCGTCCTGTAGTCCTATGCTTGCTAGTGAAGGGAACCTCCTAAGGGAGCGAGTCGATAAACTCCTACTAAGTAACATGTTTATGCTTAACATCCTCCGGATCCTTAACTAGTGCCTCGTCTATACGAGGGCGCTTCGACTAGAAGTTCTTTAGATCGGCCTCCTTTGCCCGGTAGAAGGACTTGTTACCGAAAGTAGTCCTCTTAATAGCCCGCATTCGTTAGTAGTTGCTAGCGAACTAGTAGAGGGCACGCTTACGCTCTATCTAGAGGTACTCCTTTAGCTTCGCTGCGCTCTCGAACTAAGTAAGTCGCCTTAGCTCGGAGAGGACGCTAGGATTGTCCTACTTAGCACTACTAACTAGTGCGCTCGAAATAGGGTTGCTAGTAGTAAGTCGAACTAAGGCTGGAAAGGCGTAGGGGATAGCTCCGTACTTGTTCCGAAGTCTAGAAGGGGTACGCTCTAGAGCAGTTATATCCCTATGCGCCCTACTAAGCATCTCCTAATTACTAGCCTCTACGCACTCGAGCGAACCGTCCTCTCGGTAGGTAATAAACTAGGGAAGGATAGTGCGGCGCTCGGTCTTCGCTATATAATCCACTCTATAAGGAAGATAAGGTATAGTAATACGGACATTACTAGCCTTATAGGGCACGTGCTCCTACTTAAGTCCATACTTATCTAGGAAGCTCTAAGGGAGGACTATATAGTCGATCTTCTATATAGCACCCTCGGTGCAATTATAATCGCGCATCCACTTATGCTATATATTAAAAACCTTCGTCTTCTACATGCCCTTAATAAGCACTATATAGTCGTCCTTCCCCTCGTCGGTAAGAGAGACAGTCCCCTAAACTTGGAAGATCCTACATAGCTCCTTAATTATCCGAGTAATGTTTAGATCGATGTGCTTAAACATAGTGTTGTCCCTAATCCCGGTGTACTTAGCGTAGTACGGATATAAGATAAGCCTATGCTCGTAGTCTAGCCGCATAATAACGTATAGTAACTAGTACCTAATGTCCTATCGAATAAGCTGCTAAACTTGGGAGTAGAACATAGTCCGGAGCTAGCTATAGTTTTCCTGGCTATTAATCTTCCGCTGGTGCTAGAGGTACATGTCTATCTCCTCCTTAATAATATCCTTTAGGAAATAGGGCTTCTTGTCGATTATAATTTTCGTGTCGTTTACTAGCTAGTCGAATAGGGGGAAGTTAAGGGTACTATCCTTCTTAAAGGCGGCGTAGTAGGCATTAGTAATACCGAGCGCCTCCTTCGTAATGTCCCTAAAGCGGACATTCTTCTCCTTGTTAATAAGGTTGTAGTAGATGCTATTAAGGACTGGCTTCTAAGCCGTATTCTCGAAGCGGTATGGACTAAGGAAGTCCGAGGGACGAATAGGACGCGCGTGCCTGAACTAGTAGAAGTAGGTATTAGCACCCGTCTTGTAGTCGCTTAGCTTTTTCGTGTCGCCGTTAAGCTAAAGGAGTCTATATAGGAATAGGTTCTTGTTAGTCCGAGACCCCTTCTTAACTTTAAACCCTAAGTATCGAAGGAGGTCCCTAGCATAATCTATGCAGAGATATGCCTAATCCTTCTAAGGTAGTAATAGATCCGGGTATAGTATTTAAAGGCACTTGAAGAATAAGTTAGCGTTCGCGAGCCTCTCCTTACCTACTAAGTTCCGAAGCCTATTAATTAGAGAAATTACCTATGGACTAGCTAGCTCGCAGTTGCACTTGTCCTTTCGTGGAGTATCCTTCTTTAGAATAACACTAGTAGCGAGCTAAGACTCGCTAATAGCAATCGAAAGTAAGCGTACTCGACCGGTCTTTCGGGTAGGCGAAGTAGCTCCCTAGATACTGTCTTCTAGTTTAGCACTACCGGGGGTAGTTAGCTATAAGTTTCGTTAGTCCCTAGTAGGGGTCTTTAGTCCGGAGACTAGCTGCCCTAATCCTAATAGGGTGTTAGAGAAAGGAGTAGTACGGTCGGGTAGGGTAATAGGGGACGGAGGTCCTTATTTCGAGCTAGTAGTGCGGGAGCGGGTGCTTATAGCGGGAGGTACGTCGATCTGCTTCTACGGAGTAGCCCTAGAGATTACCGTAGAACCGGAGCCGGAAGCTATAGTAGTAGATTAAGCTGCCTTATCGAAAACCTAGTCGCGGCTATCGAAGTGTAGGCCGAACTTACTCTTTAACTTATCGTACTACTCCTACGATAGACAATCTAGCTTCCTATCGGCTATAAGCATAAAGTCCCTCGTAATATACTCCCCCTTTACTAGGCTTACTCCCCGCGAGGTGCCTCGAAGGTGTCGATAGAG
>JALRMM010000407.1:0-31252 GCA_026122155.1 Zymoseptoria crescenta
TTCTTATTCGGGCAGTATAGAGCGATGTAGCCTTTCTTACTATAGCTATAACATTTAGCCTTAGCTATCTATTCCCGGTTACGATTATTACCTAGCGGTAGACCTATGTTACGGTTGCTACTAGCCTACTAATTACTCCGTAGGCCGCGAGGTAGAGGTCCGGAGTTCTCTTAATTCTTCTTCTCGAAGTAGTTCTTCTTATCTAGCCTACTCGGCGCTTAATAGTCGGTTACGGCTCTCTTACCGGCCGAAGCTCCTATGCTTTTAATCCGAGTAGCTAGGCTAACTAATTCCTACCTAGTAGTAGGGATAGTATAATGCTTAATAAGGGTATCTCGTAACACTAGTAATAGCTTTACGAGTAGGTAGCGAATCTTCTACGCCTCCGTGTAGTTACCTAGCTAATCTTCTAAAATAGTTAGCTTTATCGCGAACTTCTGGACGGTCTAGTTGTCCGCTTAATAAGCCTTCTTATATTCTAAGGTAACGTCTAGTATACGGTTTACTAGATCCCCGACTACGTCCTATATAAAGGTACGAAAGTCGTCGAAGGTTATACGACGAACATCCGCTATACTATAGTTCTAGTGCTACTTCTCTTACGGGTCTCCTACGAGGTACATTACCCTATATAGGATCTTCTCCCTCTCTATCGAGTATATATCTACCGAGAGCTTAAAGATAAGTTCGAGCTTACGGAGGAACTATCGACTCTTAGTAACACTCTCTCCCTTAAAGTTCCTTAGCTCTTTTAATTTTGGACGTAAGGCTAGGCCCCTCGTAGGCGGTACTCCGGCGCTTAGTAGGCTAGACGTAGACTCGGGAGTCCCGACGCTATCCTAACTAAGCTATTAATAACGATATTCGATAGAGTCCGCTATAGTAATAGAGCCGTTATCTCCTACTCCTAGAGTACTTCCGTCTAGCGGTTCTATAGCGGCTATATAACGTAACTCCTATACGCGGACGCGAGCGTTACGTAAGCGAAGCGCTGCTAAAAGCCTTACTGCTTCCTAATTTAGCTTATTAATCTCTATCTCTATATCGGGAACTAATATAGTTAATTAATTAGATAGTACTACCGACCCTTATCGTTCGCTTATAGCTCGCTAAGAAGGAGCAAGTAGCTCGCCGGTAGGTATCTCGTCCGCTATTAGGTTCTATAGACCGCGGGCTCTTAGAGAAGAATTAGAATTGTAAGAAGTATAAAGATATCGTAGTGTATAGAACGCTAGCTAGTAATCCTACTAGTAATAAAACTAATTCTTGCTGTTGTTAAGTTGCACATGCGTGCCTTATAATATACGACTATACGTTACGTAAGCGGCATTCGCCGCTACGCTTAACGTCGTATTATCTACGTATTATTAACGACCTTACTTAAGGTCTAGAGCTAGGCTATACCTTAGCCTTCCCTAACAATTAATTGTAAGAAGTATAAAGATATCGTAGTATATAGAACGCTAGCTAGTAATTCTACTAGTAATAAAACTAATTCTTGCTATTATTAAGTTACATATACGTGCCTCCTAATATACGACTATACGTTACGTAAGCAGCATTCGCCGCTACGCTCGACGTCGTATTATCTACGTATTATTAACGACCTTACTTAAGGTCTAGAGCTAGGCTATACCTTAGCCTTCCCTAACAATTAATTGTAAGAAGTATAAAGATATCGTAGTATATAGAACGCTAGCTAGTAATTCCACTAGTAATAAAACTAATTCTTGCTATTATTAAGTTACATATACGTGCCTCCTAATATACGACTATACGTTACGTAAGCAGCATTCGCCGCTACGCTCGGCGTCGTATTATCTACGTATTATTAACGACCTTACCTAAGGTCTAGAGCTAGGCTATGCCTTAGCCTTCCCTAACACCTATCTCCTTTATAACGATACCGGTATAATTAGTAATCTAGAGGTTCGATCGGAGGACGAGGATAAGGAGCTTACTAACGACGAGTAGCTAGCCTTTCGTAACTAGATAGCGGAGGATATATAGTTAGATTATAAGGAGTTGTTAGAGAAAGTAGGAAGGGCGGTAGTAGTAAAGGCGGAAGTTGACGGCCGAACAGACTGCACCTTTACGCGGTGGCCGTCGTAAGTACCTTCCTTAGAAGGGAAACTAAGACAGTCTAGAAGAAACCTCCTCGAAAAACCTCTCGAATCCGCCCGAAATCCCTCTCGAAATCCGCCTAGAAACACAAGCTATAGAACAACAGTACGATTCGAACGAATAGCTCTCTACGCTACGAACGAGAAGAAGACGAAGAAGAAGAAGAAGAGACAGTCCACTCTATCCTATACGCGCATCTCCTCGAAATCCGAACCGAACCGCACCTCTTTCTTCCTCGTAGAGATTCGGGTCCTCTATACGGCGGATAAGTGCACTTTAAAGAGCTAGAGTACGGTGGAACTACAACTCTGCGATTAACCTACGTAGTTATATGCGCTAGAAGGCGGCATACAATTCTATAAAGGCATATTAAGGATAAGAGAAAGAGACAGCAAGTTAGATAGCTGCTTTTTCCTCTCTCTCTCTCTCTTTCGAATTCGCAGCGTGCGTGCGAAGCGGAAGGATCTACTAAAAATTCTACAAAAAGCTTGGCGCGAAAATTCTACAGCTACTGCAATACTCGTTTAATTTCCTTTATCTTGCATTTGTTTAAAGTCCTTTAGCATTGCCTTAGGCACGGGGTTTCCCCTAAGGTCGAAGAATACCGAAAGAATCTAATTGTAACTAGATCTAATGCTTTGCCTTTAGGGCAAAGCCGTCCTACATAGTCTTGGACTCCGAAAGGACGTAAATGGAACAAACAAACAAACAAACAAAGGCGGAAGTTAGTAATTAATTAGTAGGTAGTATAAAGGGAGACTATATAATAGCCTTAGCGCCGAATATAGCTAAAACCTTACTAAAAACGGCCTTAAAAGTTATATACGTTACAAACGGATCTCTATTAAAATTACCTTCCCTACGTCGCTTTTATATAGGGTAGTTAAAGAATACTCGAAGGTAGAGCACGAGCCGGGTATAGATAATACGGCTACATTTTGCCCCTTATTTTCGAAGCCTACTCCTTCCTAATTAGGTAAGAAAACAGCCGAAATCCAATAATACCCTTACTAAAATCGATAGTATTTAGTGTCCTAGGACTTTTACGTATATTTCGAGGTAATTTAACGCCTACCTAATACTCTATCTAAGAGCAAAATGCGATTAGTTACGAATTAGATTAAATCTTCCGCTAGTGTCCTTAATCCTTCTACCTTTACCGAACGCTCTACTAATCTACCTACTACCGGTAACGATACTACTACTAGTATAGCTATACTAATAATTTATAGACTACGGAGTTATTAGCATTATTCGCTAATATCGCCGAGATATTATCTACGCTAACTAAAGGCTTATAAACCTCTTAAATTAAGCCGGTTTTAAGAGTATACTAGCGGCGATATTAGCTATATAATCTACCCTATAGATATCTAACAATACCTCGTACTTATCCTCGAACGCTACGTCCTTTAGGAACTCCTTATCTATTATCCTCTCGCTAATTAACTCCGTTACTAATTTAGGCGCACGCTCGACGACTACTAGAGGAAGTATAGCCTATACTACCCGCGCTTCTATGCTTCTTATAAGGGCAGTAAGGCTCTTAGCGAACGGCTTTATACTAGTACTAATTATCTTCTTATACTAACGCTTCTTAGGATCTCCCGCGCGGTATATATACTTCTTTACCTTCTTACTTATAATAGTAGCCTCCTTCGTAGCCTTATATACCTTCTTATACCGCTTTGCTATTACGAACTACCGCTTAGTCTCTAATAACTCGTCGAGGTTATAGTCTAACGCCGGCTTCTTATCGCCTTCCTTATTATCTAACGATACGTCTACTACCGCTGGATTACTAAGACTATCCGTAGTCTCCGCTAGCTCGCTAGTAGTAACCTCCTTACTAATAAGCTCCTCGAACTACGCCTTAAACTAAGGAAGCTTATTATAGATAAACTCGGCATACTTAGGATAATTTAAGTAGTATGCTTCCTTAATATCCGGCTTAGTACGTAGTAGAATACTATTCTATCTACTAATATAGTTTATATAGATTATCTACTACTTCTACTTCGACTTAAGCTTCTACTACTTACTCTTTAATAACGAGCCCTTAAACTTAATCTTAAAGTAATTAGTTATAATGCCGGCTACCTTATTAAGGGTCTAATAGTATAGTTCTTACTATTAGTCTATACGCTCTTCTACTCTTTAAATAACTCTAGTATAAACTTAAGCTAATAATCCTTATATAGTACTAGCTTAGGGTATTACTCTTATTACGCCTTCTTTGTCGCTACCGCTGCCTTCTTTACCTTCCTTACTACTACTACTAGATTATCCTTTTTCTTCGCCGTAGTAGTAGCCCTCTTACGCTTCTTCTATCCTAATAGACCTAGTATTAGTAGTGCTATAATAATTAGTCTAAGGGTTTTATTAAAAGAGCTAGATATAACGAAAGAGCTAGATATAACGAAAGAGCTAGATATAACGAGGACACGAAGCGCTCCCCGGCTAGACTACGCGTTCTACGAGATTACTACTAAGGTTTAGTAGCTAAAAGGCAAAAGAGGGTGCACGGACGGGTGTCCGACCTCCTCGCGAGGAGGTCGGATAGATTCTCTAGTATCTTCGCATACACCTACCTATTATAGTAATCCGATATACTTCTTAGGATACTAGATACTCGACAGCGGATACTAGCACCAAAAGCGTATCCTTAAGTAGCCGCCGCGTATCCTAGAGCTGACGGCGATAGGATCCTGGATACTGGACAGAATCCACGTAGATACTGGTGTAAGTAGCCGGGGCCTGACCGTCTGCAGTTACAGTTTCCACCGTTGAAGATCCCCTGAGACGACCAATTTTCTCCGCGCCACCGCTGGCTCAACTACGTTCTAGTAATTCATCATGTCTGCGATCCAGTCAGTATTTCATGCCAGCCGACAAAAGGTCATCACATTATAGAACTCACCTCTTCCAAACAACGCCCTCTTGCTCCAGTCCATAGCCAACAACATCCTCGTCCTCAAACTCACACTCTGCGCAAAGTAAATACTCCTCCACAGATACACCGCCACTAGACCTCCTCCGAAGCTATACCCTCCAAAGTCGAAAATCGCCGCATTACCGATATATGCCAAGGAGCCCATGTGGTGATACTCAAACGCCTTGTACGCCGCCTCGTCGATATCACCGTCGAGGACATCGTTCATCTTCAATCCTTCCTCCGCGCGAGCGAGCTTATTGAGTTTCCGACCGAGATATACACCTTGCTGGTTTGCGCGCTGGGCAGTCGCGGGGAGGGAAGTGAGTTTGCTGTCGATTTGCTTTAGGAGTTCCGACAGCTCGCCAAAGTCAAGCGTGCCGGAGTGATCGCGGTCGTGGTCGGCGAAGAGACTGCTCAAGCGGCGGAGGTGTGCGTTCGCTTGCGGAAACCGGGCCTTGACACGTTTGGCGACTTCGCACCATTGCGGGTAGGTGATTCTCATGTTCTCCGGGTCCTTGCCTTTCTCCCAGGCGAGAGTCCGGAGGAAGGAGACGATGTGGTCAGAGACATTGTTCTGTACAGTGCTGCAGTCGCCGATGGCGTAAATGTCTCCCATGGGAGCGCCGGAGAGACGGAGGTGGGAGTCGGTTTCGAGAGCGTGGACATTGGTCTGGGTTTCGATCTTCTTGGCTATTGTCTGGCTGAACTCGGTTTGAGCCACACCCGTGGACCAGAGGCAGAAACCCATCGGAAGCTCTTTGGTGACGGTCTTGCCTTCGGGCGTCTTTTGCGTGAAGATGATGCGGTCTGCTTGCACTTCCTTGACACGAGAGTTGGTCTGGACATCAACGTTGTCGTGTGCGAGACGGTCTTCCGCGTATTTGCTCAATGCTTCATCGTAGGTGTTCAGAATATGTCCTCGAGACTGGATGACATGGACAGAGATTTCGTTGCGGAGCAGTCGTGGGTAGAATCTGCAGAGATCCTCATTCAGCATGTCGTAGAGCTCGGCCGCGAACTCAACACCAGTGGGACCGCCACCAGACACCACGAATGAGAGAAGTCGTTTCCGCTCCTCGTCCGGAGTGGTGGGCAAGCTCGCGTGCTCCAAGTTGTGGATGACTTGGTTTCTGATCTTCCGAGCATCGCTAATGTCCTTGAGGAAGTGGCAATGCTCTAATCCCTTCACACCATGTGGATTGGTGATGGAACCCACTCCGATGACAAGCTTGTCGTATGGAAGATAGTATCGCAGCTTGTTGCCGTCCGGGTCCACCGACTCCAGCTCGATGAGCTTTTCGCTGAATTCGACGTCAATGGCGCTGGATTTCAAGAAATGTCCCTTGACCCGCTTGACGATCTTGCGAATCGGCTCGACCAGACTTCTCAGCTCCAGCGTGCCGACTGTTGCAGAAGGAAGCATAGGCGTGAATAGGAAGTGGTTTGACGGCGAAACGACCGTGACGTGGTACTCTCCGGGTATCAGTTGCTTCAGCAGCGCAACGCTTCCCCAGCCGGTTCCCAGAATCACCAACTTTGGCTTATGTTTTTGCCCTCGCATCTGCTCGTCTTCCTCATCATCGACGAAGTATTCCACGATGGGCAAGTTCTTCGGTCCGCCTCTTCTCGGGTTCAATGCCAGTTCCGAGACCGACAAGTCCTTCGTCTCCGGCTCATCGCTGTAGGTCGTTGCGTCGTAGATGAAGAAAGCAATGATCAATCCACCGCTGATAGCGACGAAGAGGCCGAGGGAAGCGAACAGCTTATATGTGTATCTGATCAGGCGGCTGGGAGATTTTGCTGCTGAGGGCTTGAGTTCGGAAGATGCCAGGCGTAGCGGTATTTGCGATCGAGGAAAGGATCGTGGAATGGCGAGTCGAGTCGGACGGCGAGGTTGTGTACTCCATTGCCGGGTCGCTATTCGAGTATGTCTTGCGATATGTCGAAGAGGTATTTGGGCACGTATAGGGCCGCCCAGAGCCCGGTGCATCGCAAGCATTGTTAGATCGAGAGCTTATAGCTCATTGAGGATGGAGATATTCCAGGTGGACGCGCTAGGGGATGGGAGGGGCGGTGGTAGACGTGTCGGCGGCGACAAGAGGGCGGAGAGCGAGAGGCGACGGTGATGTCGACCGGAGGAGATTGTCGTCGACTCAATGCAAAAGAATTCTGATTTCCCGGGAGTCGCGGGAGGAAAACACGAGAAATGTTGAGATCTCGCGATCCTGCCGTGAATCCATTGACGACGATGACGTTGATCCGCTCGTTGATCCGCTTCAACCCTTAGAAGTAAGGACATCTCGCCAAAGTTCTGCGATCCACTATCACATGCCATTGACGTTGAAAGAAGAAACTTCCTCTAAGACACAGACCAGTTTTTGAAGTGAATCTCCTTTCGGATACCACCAGACGATCTGTACACATGACAATGCCCGCCGAAAAGATCACGACCATCTCGCCCGCCACCAACAAGCCGGTGGTGGAGCGGACAGGACCCACCGATGAAGAATTCGCCCAATTGCCCAAGACGGCCCAGCAGGCATATCTCAAGTACCGCAAGACTCTTCTGGCAGAACGACAGAAGATTGTCAAGAAGGCATTGCAACTCCTCAACGACAAGCAAGATGAATTAGCCAAGGAACTCACCGAGCAGATGGGTCGTCCCATTGCCTATACCGCAAAGGAAATCACAACGGCAGTGGCGAGGGGCGAGTACTTGTTGAAGATCAGCGAGGAAGCTCTGGCAGATACTCCCGGAGAGGCAGAGAAGGGCTTCAAACGGTACATCAGGAAGACGCCAGTCGGTCCTACGTTGGTGCTCTTCGCTTGGAATGTGAGCATCGTAATCTACCTTTGACATCTACTCTCATGCTAAAACGTCCCAACAGTACCCATATCTCATCCTCGCCAACTCTCTCATCCCAGCCCTCCTCGCCGGCAATAGCGTCATCCTCAAGCCTTCTCCTCAAACGCCAACCATTGTCGAGCAAGTCCGCGACATCTTCATCGAGGCTGGGCTCGACAAGGATGTGATCCAATACTTCCACTGCGGCGACTTCTCCAAACTCCCAGCTCTCATTCAAGCCCCAGAGATCCAACTGGTCTGCTTCACAGGCTCCGTCGAAGGAGGTCTCGCAGTTCAGCAAGCCGCCGCCGGACGTGTGGACTGCCGTGTCGGCCTCGAGCTCGGCGGCAAAGACCCAGCATACGTCCGCCCCGACGTCGACCTCTCCTGGGCCGCAGAGGAAATCGTCGACGGCTCCATCTTCAACTCGGGTCAATCGTGCTGCAGCTTGGAGCGAGTTTACGTTCATGCGGATGTCCACGACGCATTCATCACGGAAGTCCAAAAAGTCCTCGCCAACTACAGGCTCGGAGACCCCTCCGACCCAGCCACTCAGATCGGACCGGTGATCAGCAAAGCCGCAGCCCAACGGATCAAGAAGCACATTGACTCCGCCGTATCTTCTGGCGCCACGAACGCCACACCCGAGAACGCCTCCTTCTCCAACCCACCGTCCGGAGGAAACTATATCGCCCCAACGCTTCTCACCAATGTCACCCAGTCCATGCTCGTGATGCGCGAAGAGACATTCGGACCCGTCATCCCGGTCGTGAAGGTCTCTTCCGATGAGGAGGCAGTGAAGCTCATGTCCGACAACGAATTCGGCCTCACCGCTTCAATCTGGTCGAAAGATGTGGGGAAAGCGCACGAGCTGGCGCAGGATGTGGAGGCGGGAACTGTTTTCGTCAACAGGTGTGACTACCCGGCACCGGACTTGGCGTGGATTGGGTGGAAGAACAGTGGCAAGGGCCAAACTTTGTCCAAGTTTGGGTTCGATCAATTTGTGAAGCTGAAGAGCTTCCACTTGAAGGATTATCCGAATGGATCGACCTGTTGATTGAAAGAAGGCAGACAGTTCGCGGAAAGCACAAAGTTGGCGGAAGGCACATTTTTCATGACGGTGTGCAGGACATCCGATGCTAGGAGTTCATGATGACTATCGCAGCAAGGCGACTACACGGTGCACTGCACCATATCCTATGAGTCCATCCGATATACGTATGCGACGCCTTGTAACGAGATTCAACCAATCCGAGATGCTTCGTCCCTGTTTCAAGCCATATGCAGCATGAAACCCGGACCCGATACACCGGCTCGAACGCGTTCTCGGCGTCACCATGCAAGGCGCGGCATGTAACACGAACGCCAACGAGAAAGCCGGGTCCGGGTTCGTGCGCCGCTCTGCATCTGTGTGCATCATGCAATCTGGGATCCTCCATCATCTGGACTTCACTGCTGCAACCTAGCGATCGTTACGGAGATGAATCCTATCACGGTATCAAGTGGAACTTTTGGTGCGGTACATCCCGGTGAACCACATAAGCTACTCCCTCGATAAGAACCAAACGGCCAAGTTTCCACACCAAAACGGTTTCTTCGACAGCTCGCCATCCCACCCCTCGCCTTACATCCCTCCCCCGGAATTTCGAACCCACGTCACATTCCTCCTCTGTGAAGAATGCAAGACACGGGTAACCGCTTACGGTATTGGCTACATCCAACGTGAGGGACGACGTATGAGAAATCTTGGGTTACCCAGCCAATCTGCCCGCGGGGAGGGCAACCAGCCTGTGAAGCCAGGCGAGCGGATGATCGCATCGGGGAGTAGGATGTGTGTGAGCCGGAACTCTTTGATATACCTGACCTCAACTCTCATCTTTGGTCGTCTGCATCATCCTTTTGACTACCATCTGGTGTTCCAGACTCACGCTCATTGATCTTGTTTCGTTACTCTGCTTGATTCCTGCTGGGGAGATACTCCTAGCTGTTGTTACATTTCAAGACAACCTTCTTTGTTCTCTGCCTGCAATCGCGGCTCCTGACTTTCCTTCTACCTCTTCGATTTCACCGCTGAACTTGGAGCGTCAACTCGGACTGCTGTTGCCACTCGCTGCAATCGTCTGCGTTGGTATCCCCATCTGGCGGCCAGATCATCCTGGATCAAGTCTCGCCAGAACCGCTCCTTTGACCAAGCCGACTCCCAACTTTCAACACGACAGCCCAGACCCCAACGACCGTGATCTGGACCATCTCGACCAGCTTGGAAAAAGGTCTCTCCATCTCCAGGAACAAAGAAGTACTCTCGGCCGAAGAACAAAGACAAAACCCTCCAAACCCCTCTCCTCGCCAGCACGATGAGTGTAAACACGCAATCCCTACTCATGGAAAAACACACCGCCTCCTTCGCAGACATGTCCCCGCCTCGACCCAGCAAAATCGACACCTCAACCACCACCACCACCACCACCACCAACAAACCCTACACTCTCTCCACCCCACCACAACTCCCAGCAACCAGACACGCCCACACCGACTCCTCCGCCGACTTTTCTCCCATCAAAGAACGCAGATCCTTTTCCTCCTCCACGAAAGTCGAGTCGTCCTTCGCAGCGAAGCTAAGGGCGTGCTTTCGCGGCATGTTCCTGTGCTGTACGGGCTGTGATGGCGATGAAGGAGCGTCGGAGTCGAGCGATAGCGCTGCTCGAAGGAATGGAAGTATCAAAGGGATGATCATCGTACGTTGAATCCCCACGTCTTCCCGAAGGCCACATCGCTGACAACAGTTGAACAACAGTCCGCCCCAACCAACTTCCGCCGCGAGGAGATCCACATCGCAGGTCTCACACCCGAGCAGTTAGTACGCCCCCGTCTCCATTTTCCCCCCACCACCATCCCCAGTATCGACCCACTAACCCCGATCCCCCGCCTACAGAGAACGCATAATCCGCCTCAAAGTCTCCTCCGACGCCGAACGCCAATGGACCAAACTCTCCCCCCTCCGCTCCCTCCCCAGCGGAACCTTCGCCGAACGCCCCGTCGCGCCCAAAATCTCCTCGCCGACGAAAATGGTCCCCGGCCCCCACAACCACGACGACGGGACCATGACTCTCCCGCCAACCTACGAGGAATTCACGCAACCGCGTTCCGCGCCCGCGACGCCTTCGACGGGAGGGGGAGGAGGGACGACGCCGAAAGAGGGTGGTGGGGGAAGGTTGAGGGAGAAGGTGAGGAGTCAGGGACGGAGGATGAGTGGGAATTTTTCGGCGGCGAATCGGGGGAAGAGGGCGAGCGTGAGGATCTTCTCCTCCTCGACGACGGGGAGTGGGTCGGGGAGGGCGGTTTCGGACGGGAGTGGAGCGGGAGAAGGGGTCGGGTTGGGAGTCGTTGGGAGTGGAGGTTCTGTGCCGAATTTCGCTTTGCCGCTACCGCGGACGCCACCGTCGGCGGGGGAGAGGGGGGTGGACTTTCCGTTGAGGGAGAGGGAGGAAGAGAAGTGAAGGGTTGGGTGGGGTCGAGGTCGGCTTTGGGCGGAAGACAAGACATGGACGCTGCTGCGAGAAGAAGGGCCCCAGGAGTGCACCGATCCCTCCGTCGCTGGCAAGATGCTTGGGTGCTGGTTAGGGACAGGTGAGACGAAGGAAGAGACATCGAGCAAAGCGACAGCGGGTCTGGTCCATACGGTAGAGCAGCTCGGATGTAATCATAGACTGAATACAATACCTCTAGATGAGTTGACCTGCGCCCCTTCCTCATTCTGGCTGGAACTCGCTTGGTACGAAGCTTTGCAGCAAGAGTGAGGCTCGCCATCGGGTGGGAATGATCTGGCACGAGCGAGAGTAACATCAGTATTTGCATTGCTTTACGGAGCCACAATGGTCCGGCTACCTTTTCGAGCTCGTACATACGCCGCACTCACGTCGAACTCGCCTCGCTGGCAGTCTCGGTCCCGGAAGCGCTTCGCAGGCGCTGTAGCATGACGCGGCCGTCTGAGCATATCCTTGCGGAAGTTCGCAGTAGTCCCGGCACGTCATGAGCCGGTAGCGATGCTCGACCAAGCCACCAAGGCTGTAGAATCTCCATCGGTCATGTTATCATCCTCTTGCCACTCACAATCCCTCAAGTCTCGTCCATCGCCTCACCATCGCCCAGACCAGGAGGCAACCTTCCCTCGTTGAACATCTTCTCCAGCTTCTGCACTTCTGACAAAGACTTCGCCTTCTGCACCAAAATCTGGAACCGCTTCTTCTCCTCGTCAGTCACCTTGAACTTTGATCCTCCGGAAGAGCCGTTTGCAGTAGCGTTGACGCCAGGTCGACCTGACTTGTTCGATTTGAGCGCGAGTATGGATCGTGCGAGTTCGGTGGGAGCATCCTGTGTGCCGAAGAGTTCTTTCGCAGCACGGCGCTCGGCGTCTTTGACTTTTTGGAAGTCGAGGAATCGAATTTGAGGACAGCGCCAGAGAAGCCAGTAGCGGTAGTTCTGATCGACGAGGAAGATTGTCAGTGCTTCGCTGGAAACAATATACATGTATCTCTGCCTACCTCTTTCGATGCGACTGGGTTGCCAATCAGACTGACATATGTCAACTTCGCGAAGCCCTGCAACGGATCAAGGTCGACGAGCTCGCTGAGAGCGTTCTGCGTCAAGACCAGTGTGTGGAGATTCGGTACGCTCTTCGACATTGATTCGGAGATGGAGGAGATGCGATTTTGCGCGCAGAGGAGGGATTGGAGTCGCGGCGAGAGCGGGAAGTTGGCGAGAGTCGCAATGGCGTTGTCGGTGAAGTCGATGCATTCCGAGTCCTGCGTGCAAGTCTGCGTGAGTTCAGATCTCCCGGCCGACACGCATTGAAGATGTACGAACCTTTGCGACACCCAAGTTCTCGATGCTGGGGATCTTGTGGCCTTGAGAGAAGCACCTTTTGTATCAACTAGCTCTTCATCGCGTGTAGAGTATCTGTCCTTTTCAGGGCATCGTCTGGGGCGTGTGCGTACCTCGTAGATCGAGTTCGCGCTCGCCGAGTGGATTGTTGTAGGAGAGAGACGCCTTGATCAGCTCCGCCGTGAGCCTCATCTTGGTGGTGTTGTTGTTGGGGGTATCGAGAGGTTCAAAGAAGGGAGCGGTCTGGACTAGTCGGTATGGGAGACGGCGAGGTAGCGAAGTTGGCGCAAAGAAGTCGTGATCGAAGATGTTGCAGAACAGCACGTGAGAAGAATTGAAGTCGTTCGGTCGTCGAGCCGGCTAAAGTTCGGCGGATATTCTACCTTAGAACTAGTTCTACTTTACCTTCACTTCACTTTCAAACCTCCAGACTCCAACCACACAACAACAACACCGAACAAAACGTCCTTCACGCAACATGGGCTCCGTCGTCATCCCTCATCTGGTCACCGGCTGGCATGTCGACCAAGCCATCATGTCCGAAGAAGACCGCCTCGTCGTGATCCGCTTCGGACGAGACTGGGACCCCGACTGCATGCGCCAGGACGAAGTGCTCTACAAAATCGCCGACCGCGTCAAGAACTTCGCCGTCATCTACGTCTGCGATCTCGATCAAGTGCCCGACTTCAAGCAAATGTACGAGCTGTACGACACCGTCACGCTCATGTTCTTCTTCCGCAACAAGCACATGATGTGTGATTTCGGCACGGGAAACAACAACAAGCTGAATTGGGTGCTGGAGGACAAGCAAGAGCTGATTGATATTCTGGAGACGATCTACAAGGGCGCGAAGAAGGGTCGAGGTTTGGTGGTGTCGCCAAAGGACTACTCGACCAGGTACCGATACTAGGTGGTGTTCTGTGTGAAACGGATGCGACATGAGAGGAAGACCGGACAAGGCTCTCCAGCGCTTTCGGAAGTACTGCGCGCTCAAAACTACGCCCGGAAGTCACCCGACAAGTATCGATACCCTGTGGTGATTCTGCTGGAAATGGCTACGGCATGAGGGAAGGGAACCGTTACCGCCCAAAAGCTGCCCGAAGGTTCTGCAAGCTCTGCTGAGCCCGAGTTCGCATTCACGACGCAGGGAGATGCTTTGGGTCTTGGTAATGAAAGTTGTCACGAGTGGAAGTCGGTGGCAGGCGCTCGATTTAGGAAGGCGCGAGGGTTGATTCGGCGCGATACGGTTTGTCTTCCGCAACAATGCAAGTTACCTCAGTACCTGATTGCTAATGCTGGACTACTTCTCAAAAGCGCTTCTTGTCGATTGTGAGTATCGTCTTGCTGTCCACTGTAGGTCCCGCTCCTCCGTCGCCTTATCGTCGTCACGGCCTTGTCTGGATCCTCATCATCCACTAGACGACCTCTCCGGCGAATCGTCTTCGCCAGTTCCCTGTACCTTGATCGGCACTCGAGTTGCACGTTCAGCAAGGGCGCCCGAATCGCGAACTGGCAGGCCCGCCAGTGCTTTATTATCCGTGTTCTTCGGCGCGAACTGGACGCCTCCCGCTCTCTTGTCTGGCCGCGGTGGAGGCCGCATCGAAGTGCTGCCCGACGCAGTATGCTTCAGAATGAGCTTGGGTCTGCTAGACGTCGCAGCGGTATTCTTCCCATCGCCGGCCTTCGTCGCGCCTGAATCAGCGCCATCCTCCGGCTCCTTCCTCCACGCCTCCGCCCTCCTCCTCGCGATATCCCTCTCCCTCTCACCCCTCTCAATCGCCTCCCATGTCCCCGCATGCACCTGACTCGTCGGCGACCCAGACCTGGCATTCCTGGCATCGGCATCCCATCCCATCTTGGCGCACTCGTGGCAGAAATAGTGATCTGGCTCCGCCGCTCGGCCCTCGAACATGTCGCGCACGCCCATGCACACGACGTGCTGCCATTTTTCGCAGGCTTCGCATTTGGCGTAGATCGTCATTCCTGGTGGGAGAAGGCGGCCGGGGCGCGTGGGGGGATCGTCGCGGGCGCAGAGGCAGTCGATTATGTCTTGCATTGCGGTGGATGTCTTTGGTCTACAGTTTGGAATGGGGATGTTCGGTTCTGGTCTTTGGGGTGGATGCATGTCTAGGATAGCGGGAGACGGGTTTGTATGCTGGTCGCCACGTGAACTGTTGGCTGCCTGGTGAATGACGGTTTGAGACGGCTTTGGGCGGCATGTGATTGACACGGTAATGTGAGGTCCCATGAGGTGAATTGAACTGTGCCCTGTACGTTTGCTGATATCTCCGTTCATCCTCTGCAGTATTTCAACGAAGTACTTGACAAGCCTCGAGTTATGCAAAGCTATGAAGGTTACGTCCACGGTCGACCTCAAGGCCTCCTCATTCTTCTTGTTCCAGCTCATCACAAGTCGAAAGTGCTCAGCGAGCTTCGGCGGCAGACTCAACAGAAAAGCGCCTCACCCGCTCCACCAGCTCACCGGACTTGGAGTCTTCAGCCGTAACCCCAATACGGCTTGCGCTTTGCGAACTCCGCAGCACCAAACGCTCCGACGTACACCGGATCCACTCCGTCCTCCACCCACTCCGGCATCTTCGGCAGCTGTGCTTCAAAGACCGCCTGCACCACCTCCTTCATCTTCTCGTCCGCGCCAAAGTCTCCGTACATGATCACTTTCGTAGGCTGCCAGACATGCTTGAGGAGAGGTACTGTCAAGAGTCTTCGTACGCTTCCCCAGTACAATTCCGGACTCTGGCGCTCCAGCATCTCGGCGCCGAGTTCGTAGTCGAGGTATGGATGAGGCACGACGTCGTCAGCTGTGAGCACCGCGGACGACAGAGACACCTCCAGCGCATTGGCGTAGTATCCCACGTATTAGTAGACTTCCGAGGGCAGAGTGCGGTGATTTGGCGGCCCCAGACAGCTGGAATTGCAGGTGTATGGTTGACAGAGTCCCAGACCATGGCCCGCCAGAACGGAGTTCTCCGGGAAAAGCACTGGCCCGCCTGAGTACGTGAAGTCCATGATCCGTACGTATTCGAGTCCAATGTCCGCAAAGGCTTCTTTGATGAGGCCGGAGAGCGGCGGAAAAGGCTGACGTACGCCGGCGTTATGAGCTGGCATGCTCGCCGACGCAGACAGAACGGGTTGACCAAGACGAGGTGTTGAGGCGGTCGCGAGGGAGCGCAGCATGGCTGCAAGGGTGGAGACGCAAGAGTCGCAGTGCGGGAAGTCGGGTTCGGTGGAGACTTTGATCATGCGGGCTCGCCAGGTATGATCGCCCTCAGTGATCGCGAGTGGGATGCTTGAGCCGTTGGTGAACGAGGCAGCAGCGATACTGTGAGTGAGGTCATTGTCAGCTGATGCGCGATACATGGTCGAGAGGTCAAGTGCTTACGCATGCGAAGGCGTGAAGTCGAAGCCGACGGAGAACGACGGCCCAGCCTGCAGGTTGGGCAAGGAAAGCTGCGCGGGACTTCCTGCTTGCAGGTTGGCGATGGGATGCTGAGCAGCAAGCAGCCATCTGGAAGGGGTTGACCATGGTGAAGTTGAGTTTCTGTGCAATTCTGTCCGTGAAGAAAGCGCCAGATGTTAACAAGCGGGTGTCGCAGGTGTTCCTATGATGCTGACTGTGCTCAGAGGGACGTTTGCTATGCCTCGTGTGCGACTCAATTGAATTTCGGCAAGTGAAGCCGAAGCGCCGGGACGCCTTTTCATTCACTTACCAGCGGCGCTAAAATCAAGGATCCACGGAAGCATCGACACGCCCCGGCCCAGTCGCTTCAGAGTACCTCGGCGAGTTCACCGAGAATCCGAAAGGACTGCTGATCCGTCATCTGTCGTCGGCTCGAATAACTGCGGCCAATTCTTCAGAATGTGCAATGGCTCGCCAGATAGCTTCCCCAAGCACCGACGGAGCATCTCTCGGGACACACCCTGGCCAAGAACATTGGAACAGAGCTCTTCTTCCAATAGGAATACTCGTCAAAGAGTCCGCAGAAAAGCATGGCATCGCACCGAGCACCCTTCGCAACAAACTCCCATGTGATGACGAAGGCCGAACAGACGAAAATCTCGGCTTCCGTGAAAGGCTGCGATCAATAATTGAGATGAAAGTGCCACGATCAGATGCATGCTTCATGAAGCAGCCGTCATGTGCACGTGGTACTTCTCGCGAAGCAGGACATCAAAACCCTCTCCGATACGATCTCGAACCGACTCTTTCACCACCACCACAACAACAACAACCACAACAACAACAATCATCAAAGTCTCGAAATGGCTTGGCCTGAACCCTCCTCAGATTGGACCCGCCGGCTCAGCGTATCGAGCTCAGATGATGGTTCGTGTATCTCCTCATCGCTCCTTCCTGCACGAGGACCTGACCGCAGTGCAGATATGCCCCTGTCAATGTTGTCAACGCGCAAAAGGGCCATTCGTTCGATTGCAGGAACCCCACCACCTCTCTCCACGATCGCCATCAAATCCGAGCCACGCTCTTCGACCTTGGACGATGGTCCCCCTCGCAAGCGTCGCATCAAAAAAGAGGAGTGTGTGTCCTGCTGCGGCGATGTCTCCGCGAACCAATTCCCGAAAAGACCACACACCGGATCAACAAAGTCGTGCCGCGCCTGCGTTTCCTGCTGGACCCAGCATCTACACTCCCAACTTGACAATCTTGATTACGACAAGCTTGGCTGCCTGGGTTGCGACACGGTTCTCTCAATGGAAGAGGTCCTGGCCATCCAAGGACGCTTCAAAAGGAAGGATAAAGTCGAACCAAAGTATGTCGTACTTCAGACCCCCGATTTCTTTCATGGTCCACTGACAATTCCAGAATTCAAGAAAAGGCAACCATGGCATTTCTGCGTAGCCAGCCCGACTTCGTTCCCTGCCCTTCTTCGACATGCAAAGATGGCGCCTCCATGATGGACGGCAATATTTTCACCTGCCGGACCTGCAAGTACCGGTACTGCTTTGACTGCAACGTCCCATTCCACGAGAATGAGGGCTGTCAGGAATTTCAGAGTCGGATCCAGGAGGACGAGAGGAAGACTTTGCAGGTCGCGCAGTCGTTGGAGATTGTGAGCAAGACAACAAAGCCGTGTCCGGGGTGCAAGGTGCCGATCGAAAAGGATACCGGCTGCGACCATATGACCTGTAAGCACTGGCGCGGACATCGGCGAGCGAGCGGTGCTAACAGTCACAGGCACCAGATGCGACCACGAGTTCTGCTGGCGCTGCTCCGCGGACTCGCGGATCATCAACGCTCCGGGCAGTGGTAATCATATGCACAAGGAACACTGCAAGCACTACAGCCCAATCGACGCACCCTTCGTTCTAGAGATGGATTCGGACGACGATTCGGACGAGGAGGCTCTCAGGGCAGTTCGACTATGAGCGCTTCTCGATGGTGGGCGCAAGAGAACGGAGCATGCCGAGCTCGGGTCCACACCGCCCGAGACAGCACCTGGGCTTGCTTCTTCACGTTGCTTCGGAGCTTGAGGGGTGGCTACGGATGCAATGGAAGTCATTTGCACGTCCATCGTAACCGGAAAGACTGGTCGACTGGAACTTCGAGCGCATGGAAGCTTCCGCGAATCATTATCGAATAAACAGCAACTGCGATCGGGTGATCACAAAAGCTACAGTGTAATTGATTGCGACACGCCTCAGCGAGATAGTGTCTCGAGACTGCAGCGTTCTACATTCCACAGACAACAAATCGATTCCTTCCATCCAAGCGACTTCCCTCCCAAGGGCACTCCGATGCTTCTCGCCCTCTAAGAGGTACCAGATGGCTCCTGGCAGAGGAGAGCCTGTCCGAGCTGTATCAAAAGTCGGTCAGTGCCACATCATCGGACTCACGCAACCAATCCATGACTTACAACCGGGATCGAGCAGCAACGAGCCCTCTGACCCTTGGAAGCGCACAGGTTGACAAAGTGCTGAGCGTTGACCGGGACGCCCGGAACTGTGGAGTCACTGATCAGCAAACGTGGTCTCCCGCACTTCCTTCGCGCCCTCTCCACGACGACAACTCACCACCGCCACAGTCCAACGCGGCCACTCCCAGAACGTCGGTAGCGCAGCACTGGGCTTGAGTGAAGAGGAGGCCTTCGCTGCACGGCTCGTATTGTCCGTGACGGGCTTCGAGAGCTGGCATGGCGACGGCCATGGAGGCGAAGACGAGGGCGGTCATGGTGGAGAACTGCATGATTGCTGTGGCGCGGTGGTCGGTTGAGTCGGGTTGGTAGTTCGGTCGGTTGGAAGGGTCGATGATTGGGATGATGGGGATGTTGGATGAATGAATGCCACGACGGGAATCTCGGTGGTTTATATGTGCCCTTCTGCCCACATTCTCTCCACCACAGCTGCTTCATCGTCCAGTCGGCGGACACCGCGATGCTGCATCTTGCCGCCGCAGTCCCGTATTCGCTTCGAGCGTCTCCGCAGGTGTTTGATTGAAAAATCGAATATCGCCAAGATACCGAACGTGGCAGTTGTGCAACGCCAGTCCCGCGCACAAAAGGTTGTACGGCGGTACTAAAGCGAGAGAGCGATCCGAGTATGCCGGGAGTAGGGGTGTGCACATCGTGGATACAGTCACCTTGCGCAGCCGTTCGGAACCCACTACTTTCCGCGGTATCCTTGTTCAGGCCAATCCAACATTCCATCGCAGTCGAATCCACACCCTAAGGATAGCCAACGAGAGAGTATACCGACGTACTTACATCCTTGTATACGATTAGTTCCTAGCTAGTAGAAGCTCGTAGGGGCGTTTCTTGAAGAGGCTAGTTGCGACCGGACGTGCGATTGCACTGTAACAAGCGCTGGACCCCACGTGACCCATATAGACAAGTACGGCTAAGCCTCTTCGGGTTATCGCTCCTCTATACCGCACCATGTGCACACCGTGTACTGCACTGCACCGTGTAACTTACATCCAGAGAATATTTCCATGCACGGCGCAAGGCACATCCCTAGCCGGGAGGCGGTGGATCATATCCATGGCCCACCAGAACACGTGTACAGTAGTGTGGGATCCTGTTCCTGGCGGACACCTGCATGTATCAGCATAACATTAGTCGGTGAAATCTATGCGGCAGGTTATCCGATGCGGAAGCTGCAAGGGCCCGAGGGCGATTTTCTTGCATGCCTTCCTACTCGGTCGAGATTTGCCAATTGTACGG
The DNA here is from genome assembly GCA_026122155.1 of Zymoseptoria crescenta. Classification (NCBI taxonomy): domain Eukaryota; kingdom Fungi; phylum Ascomycota; class Dothideomycetes; order Mycosphaerellales; family Mycosphaerellaceae; genus Zymoseptoria; species Zymoseptoria crescenta. The sequence continues at coordinate 19,982 of JALRMM010000407.1, forward strand.
CTCGAATAGTTCCGGGCGTCACGACGGGCGCATGTGGATGTCGGGGCTGTCTCAGATGACAGGTCGATGCAGAAGACGAGATGGATCCTCTCGAGTCTAGACCGCGTGCTTCGGTCGAATAAAGACTATCCTTCCGTACGTTGACTGGACCTGTTGCAGTTCGGAAACCAAGCTGGGCGGTCCGACACCGCCTTTTTGCTTCCGCTCCTCTTTTATGCAGAGCAACCCAAGCCAAGCATGGCAACGAACGCGTATACGAAAGAGCATTGGATGGACATCGCCGTCGGCAGACTTGGCGATATTGGAGCTGCAAGGGCTTGGTTATTGTACTTTGGTAACTTCGCCACCGCCCTTTCATGGTCCCGTTGATGCGCTGAACTTGATCGAATATCGAGTTGCGGCGCCATGCTAGCTGACGGATCGCTCTTTGGCAAGGTGAAGTGGCCAAGAAACGCCTTGCGATTGAACCCAATTGTCCGCATGTCGGACCGTAAAGGGACCGCTGCAACATCAGCAAAAGTGCCCTTATGCAACGTTATGCAACCTCTTCATTCGTGATTGTCCTGTTCCAGCTGCGCTCTTCCTTTCTCTTCAAGTCTTGGTGGGCCATGTGTTCTCAGCTGGGCGTTTCTGCCGAATTGTTGCCCCGTCCGACCTGCCTCATTGGGCTTGACTCTACATGTTGGCGGAGTGGTACTTGCAGCACAACTTGTGGCCGACGTTTCCCATTCGTCGAATGTCCAAGTAAGAAGCCAAGCAGAGCCAGCAGAACTCGTAGCGGCATTTGGTGCCTGCGCAACATCAGTATTGGGGACACGATGCGGCGGTGCGTGCTAGTGAACGAACACGTCATGTGATCGCATCCACTGTCGTGAGAGAAGGGTCGGCGAGTGTTCATGTCATATCTTGGGTTGAAGCACACCACTGACTCGCGCTTCTCGACCTTGATCTTGCAGCCGGGACAGATCTTCGCGACCGTTTCCAGCCACCTCGCGCTTTTGTCTTCCTCCTCTTTGACTAGGGCTTTCTTCGCCGCGCACGTTTCTCCAGCATGCCAAGCGCCGCCGCAGTCGGAGCAGTGCTTAGATTTGCAAGCCACGCAAATGAAGATGTTGCCATCCCCAAGCACAATCTGACCCGATTCGCAGGACTCAGAGATGCACCAGTGAAAATCGGGCGAGGCTTTGAGGGTGTCGGCCAAGCAGGTGGCAAGATAGCTGGCGAACAGTCAGTTCGTGCTCGAACCAAGAAGATGGATGGGTACGAGAAGCATACCGCTCGTACACCTCCGCAGAAGCTAGAGATCGAATGTCGGCTTCCGTGAGGACAGTCGCGCACTGGTCGCAGGAAATCTTGCCTGGAGCCACATCTTCGACCTGAGCCGAGAGCCAGTCTGACCAGCAAGACCAACATGTGTGGCCGTCGTGGTGGCATGCCGAGCTCTTCTGTACAGCTGTGGGATAGTCTTCAAGTGGACGTTCGAATTCGCATGCGATACATGCCACGGGCTCCTGAGTCCTGGAGGGCGACCAGTCCTTTGACACAACATTCGGGTATTCCATCGGATTTGCGTCCCCGTCGATTGTGAAGGTGTATATCGGTGATGCTGGACGGATGGTTCCAGCGCAAGGTCCCGCGGCGTCAGAGTCGTTGACAAAGCCGCTGTTGCGTTTGCCTTCAACCGTCTGTGGGCCGGATGACAAAGGTCGCTGGAACTTTTCTGCCGCACGTGCCACGATGTCGATTTCAAGTGAGTTGCGTCGCAAATTGCCCACCTTGTGAGTGATTTCTGGGCTCCGAGTTGCATCTTGACATTGTTTGCAACCAAGCGATCAGAGGAACGGAGAAGAATGAATGAACATGTGAGAAGGTGATACTGTACGACTGAGTGCATCCCAAGCTTGTGAATTTGAAAGGGTCTAGCATCCCAAATACCTCTCCTCCACCCACCTGATCTCCATGTCATCCACAACTCTACACACAACGACCTTGATGTCGGGAAAGACGCTCATCAGCCTATTCAGACCGTTCTTCCCAGCCATGTAAGTCACAAAGACAATGCGATGCTCTTTGACGCCGTGGTCGAGCAGGACTCGCACAGCCATCAGCGCAGCGCCTCCACTCGACATCTGCGGGTCCATGAGCAGAACACGCTTGTGCTCAGACACGTCCGAGGACAGCTTGTAGTAGTGCAGCTCTGGCTCGCCGGTGCGGAAATTGGTTTGAATCAACATGCGACCGATGCGGCAGTCTGGAATCACTCGCTTGAGACCAGTCTCGAGGATGGAGCCGCCGCGGAGAATGACAACAGCTGAGACTTCACCGTCGAGCTGCAGTCCCTGGTAGGTCTCGCCGGGCACGGGTGTGTCGACCGTCGTAGACTTGAAGCACAAGCCGGACTCATATGCTTGCTCCGCCAACATCCCTGCCAATCGGTCAAAGTAGAAGATGAAGTCTTCTCTGCACATTGTCGGGTCCATCAGCATCGTGTTGATGCCGCGGACTTGATTGGTCGGCGGCAAGATCACCACATTCTTTGACAGCGCAGCATCATCTGCGACTTGGCCAAGCCGGCGAAGTTCAAGTTGATGCGCTGCAGACTTCTCGTCCAGGGTCTTGTGAATTCTATCAGAGACCATGCTGATGGCGACCTTGTTCTCGATGCCTCGCGGTACGATAATGTCTGCGACGTGGAAATTGTCAGCGGTGGTCTCGATGTCTGCTTTCGAATCGAAGAGAATGTAGAGAGGTTTGATCAGACAAGAAAAGATGGTAAGTGTTTTTCCTCAATAGTTTTCGGTTGAACTATGCTTGTGTTTGATCATCACGATATGGTGGAGGAGTGCTCGGACAGAAGACGTGTCAACGTACCTGCGACGTTGCGCTGCGGCTCAACGTATTTGTGGAAGTTGGGCTTCACGAATGAGAACCACTGCTTGATGCAGCCTTCGATGTCACGTCCTCGCTCGCGAACATCTCGAAGAACTTTTTGGTCATCAGCTGATATGCTCAACATGCACTGCGACAGTACGTACGTCTTCGGGACAGACAGAGATCCCCATCGGCCTCGGTAAAGATTTTCAAATCCAACAAGTCCAATACGCGCTGATCATGGAGAGCAAAGATGCCTTCGAGCACCAGAACGTGAGGCGAGTAGATAGTTGTCGTATGGTCAAGCCGCGCGTGCTTCTCAAAGGAGTACACCGGGATATCTGCCTTTTTACTTCGCCCAGGGTGTCAGCGGTGGTGGCGGAGGGTTCAAACCAGATTTGAGCCATACCCGGACTTGATGTCTCTCAGCTTGTCAACCAGAACATCAAAGTCAATGGCTTCCGGAGCGTCAAAGTCGTACTCATTCCTGAACGCCGACTGGGACTGCTCCGATGTCAAAGGCTTGTAGAAGCTGTCCATTGACAGGATCACGACCCATGGCAGCGAGAGCTCCTTGATGATGGCCAGCGACAGGGAAGTCTTGCCGGAGCCCGAGCTACCAGCGATGCCGATGATGGAGGTGTCGGCCCATGGCGGCGAGTAGTGAGCGCGAGGCGACTCGTCGTCCTGAGGTTGGGGGGTTGACCCGGGTTCCTGCAGCTCGGCAAAGGAGCTCGTGGGGAGCTCAAGGTAAGGCACGCTCATCGCAGTCGCATGGACAAGACCGAGGCTGCGACTACAATCGTCCACATGGTCGTCTCCGGTGGGAGTGGACGGGCGATGTAGAGGATTGAAGATGGCAGGTGGTTCTAGGTGGAGGGAAGAGGAGAGAAAATCGAGCGAGCGAGCAGTGGGCCCTGGCCCGGGGGACGCACGACGCCCAAGGACCCATTGCGGGAGGGAGGGACGCTCCGTCGCAACGCCAAGCATCGCATCCCGTCCTGCTCTTGAGTCTTCACAGAGAAAGCTCGACCTCAACCTTTACCTCCCACCAACATCGATCGACCGACCGCATCTCGCATCTCATCGCCGTCCATCTCCGCCCGCGACGAGCAGGATCTCGCGTGAGGCTTCAGGGAGATATGTCTGCTGTCTTCCCAGCGGACTGAAGACGGAATGGTATGTCTCGTCCTCTGCGCCCTGCATGCCTCTTCCGACTCGCCCGGTCCCCATTCCCTTCCCGCCGGGAGCCCGACGCCGCAATGCCATATTCACCGAAGCCTTCTTCGACCTGCTCCACCTGCCATATGACGCCGCTGACTCCTCTTCTTCCTCCTCACAGAGCTCATCCACATCCGCAACCCCCAGCATGCGATCCGCTCTGCTGTTCGAACAGAAGGTCGAAGAGATGAAACCCAGCAAGAGGTATGCACAAATCCGCCAGCCCGAACATTGGACACCCTCCCATCCTTCACATGATGTGTTAAAAAACAATTGGGAATCTCTCCTAGAATTTCGTGCCGAGAAAAATTGATTGTACCTCTGAACGAACACGACTTCACACAGTATCCTCGCGCTGCAACCAGAGAAACTTGGACAACAGCTGACTTTGCTCTGCTTCAGTGATATCAATTGGGTCATCATGGACTATCTCGTCTCCGAGGGCTACCCAGGAGCTGCAGCAAAATTTGCGCAGGAGACAAACATCTCTCAGCCTTTCGACACCGATGGCATCCGAGATCGCGTGCAGATTCGCAGCGCGATCCACGCTGGCGAAATCGAAGAAGCTGTTGACCTCATCAATGAGCTCGATCCGCAGGTATGCTACATCGCCCACCCGATCACCCATTTCGAGATGATTATTTGTTTCATGCACCACTCATATCCAGCCCACGTGCTGTTGATGAGACACAACTACAACACTTCAGTCCTCAGTATGATCCAAAAGAAAACACCACACTACATTCAATGCCGCGCCCTTGGGTACCGCAAGCTGACATGTGTGTTCAAAGATCCTCGACAGCGACCACCTCCTACACTTCAACCTCCTCCAGCTTCAACTCATCGAGATCATCCGCGGGATCTTGAACAAGCCAGGAGGCAACCCACAATCGAGCGACTTTCGCCCTGCGCTTGAGTTTGCCACGGAGCAGCTCTCACCACGCGCCCCAACCGACCAGAAGTACCAGCAAGCTTTGGAGCACACAATGGCATTGATGATATTCCCGCCGGAGAAGATGACGCCGGAGTTCAAAAAATTGTTGGACCTCAAGCTGCGCGAGACTGTCGCCGACAGCGTCAACGAGGCCATCTTGAACAGCAAAGGTCAGCGACCCGAAGCCAAAATACGCCAGCTGGTCCGCGCGAGAGCCTGGGCTGAAATGCAAGCACGGGAGGCCAAGGTCCAGCTGCCAGAGTCTCTCCCGATCGGTCTTGACGGTCCGATTGATGGCGATGCCATGGTCACTTGAAACACGACTTGAATGATTGATGAATATTGTTACTAGCGACGGCGTTGGTGGTACTGCCTGCGGGCTCAATGAAATTCATTCTGACGACAACTTCTCCTTTCACGATCTCTTTCATGCTGCCCTGGAGTTGAAGGTTCCTCTACCTCTACCAGCATGTGGCTCACTCGCGGCTAATATGGACAGCGCCCACAGTACCCACAGTCATCCTTGTCACACGCGGTGAAGTCATCTCCACCACTACCGTATTCTGGACTGTCGCCGCCGTAGCTGTCAACACCGTAGCCGAAATCCGCGCCGTAATCATCATCATCGGATCCGGAGTTCGATCTTCTCGTCAGGTCAGCCCGCTTGACACGCTCATCAGATTCATGCAGTCTGCGAGCCGCAACGACGTGCTCAGCGATCTCGATTTCTCCAGGTGACCCATCGACAGGAGCTGGAGAAGATGGGTGCGTCTCTTGGACCTTGTTCCGTGCTGGCACGTCTTGCAACAGCGTGCGAAGCTGTCTCTCGGACCAGTTTGGAACATACGATAGCCAGCTGGTCGGTGCAAGCGCCATGTGCCGGCCTTTGCCATTGTAGCCTGGAGTCTGCGAGAGCCGAATGCGCGCGACGGTCTCCGCCTCGATCTTCTCCCACCAAGCATCGCACAATCTTTGGCGGTATGCTTTGCGAAGATGCGGCATGAAGGCGACATCTTGAGCGCAGTATCGCTTCATGTCCTCCGACAGAGGACGCTGGTCGAAGACGGAATATGAGCCACCTCGGGCTGGATCAAACAGCTTCCTGCCCTGTTCTTTGACGGTCTGCCAACGTCTCTTCTCGGCATACCCGATGCTTTGGTCGCCATCAATACACTTGGCTAGCCCGTTGACGCATCGCTTGGAGAAGTTCCGAGACGCCAACTCCATCAACTGCAAGTCTTCAATGCCCGCGACACGGACACCATACAGACTGAACAGGGCATCAGAGTCGTTGCGGACGTCGAAGAAGACCTTGATGATGTCGGGAGATTCCATGACCGACTTGAAGGTGCGGCCGTTGGCGTCGGCGGTGTCGAAGGCTGCGTGTCCGAGCGTGGTCACATCGATGAGGTAGACGTCCTTTTGCGGCTCGAGCAGGATCGTGACGAGAGACAAGGTGCCCTGGCGGGACAGGTCGTTGCCTTCGAGATCCATGAAGAGTCTCGGAGGCTGGCCATGGCTCTCGCCCAGGTCGTTGAGGAAGTTCTTGAGAGCGGAAGTGGTGTCGATGAAGATTGGCTCCATTGCAAATTTGTGGATGGGTCAGATTAGAAAGATTGACGGCGCTCGAAGTCTTCTTAACGAAGCGCAGGTGTCGCCAACAACGCAAGCAAACACCACACGTACTTTCCGGAAAGAGGATCCATCGATAGTGATCGAAAAGTCTCATTGGTCCGATTCACTCTATGCCATCAATTGGAGGCATACCATTCCTTTGACTCCCTCCCCTGCGCGGTATCTGGGCTCCCGCCTTCCGGCATTTACAGACACCACACCAAGGGACCTTGCATGTATGTGAGGCATACCATCACATCAGCCAATCGTGTATTCAAAGCTGCAAGGGAACGGTCGCTATTAGCGCCAAAGCAGTCGGAGCTGTCATTTTGAGGCATACCATTGATCTCGCCAATCATTTGCTGCCAAAGCTTCAGAGCTGCAGTAGCTCCTCTGAGGCATATATGCCATCTCATCTCGACGCACAAGACTCTTTCTTTACTCTCCAGTTGCCTCTGGTGGTGCAACTCGTCCGCTCTTTTCGTTCTTTCTTTTTGCTTTGCGCCGCTGATTGTTCTCATTGCATTGCGACCTCTCCGACCAGCAGGTCTCACCTCGACTCCTCTTGACACTCAGAGGTTCACATTTCTAGCCAGCTTCCGTTGGGCTCATCCGGACCGGGAGAAGTTCAAGAACTACACTACCATCATCGCGAATCCTCTCCCCCGACCGTTTGTCCCTCCTGGTTGTCCGGAGGTAGCGGGCCTCTACCCCAGTGGCCGTGGGAATCGAGACCGAGCAAGTCTTCTTCTGCTGGACAGGAGAACGCAGTTCATGAGCGCAGTCAGCCGTCGTTTGTTCCAGTTGCAGCTCCTCCGCAACATCCCAATTCCTCTTTCACACACCAACCACCAAATCCACCTACAAATCAAGAAGATCGGCAAGCACGGCAACAGACTACTCCAGCACAAGCCGGTTTCCGCTGCGAATACTGCCAGACGACGTTTGACAAAGCACATCTCCTCAGGTGAGTTCACAAAGCATCCAGATGTCTCAGACCACCGCTGACAAGCATTGCAGCAAGCACATCAAAAAGCACACCCGGCCCGCCAAATGCCCGCACTGCGCATATGCATCAAACCTCGAGGCCGACGTCCGCCGCCACTGTGCGTCGCATCACCCGGAGGCGACATCGTGGAAGAATGCATACTACTGCCCAATTGCCGGATGCAAGAAATCCAGAGGTTTCGGTCAAGCTTCCACGAGGAAAGACAATCTGAATCGGCATATTCGAACGAGCCACCCGGGCGTGCCCTTGCTGCCATAGTTGCACAATGTGAAACCATTCTTGACAAGACTTTTGTTTTCATTTGCTACTCGATCTGTGGTGCGTACTGAGCTGCTGACTTCCTTTTCTCTGAAGCCATTCAGACTACTGCGACCCGCTCAACACAACGCCGCTGTCTACGCCTTGAGGATAGGAAATACTATGTTGCTCGTGATCGTCGGCGATGCTGGGCGTCTCGCTGCCCTCCTCACCCGTGCTCTGAGAGCTTACGGTAGGACTCGTCGCTACAGCGTCTCTTGGTTGACCACCTTTCCGTTGCACAAACCTCATATCCTCATTCTCTCGCATCGAATGCTTGCAGTTGGGATCATGCGCGGCGTTGCCCTTCGCCGCTACGCTGTCTCGTCCCAAATACTTCGCTCCACATCCCATGCAGAACTCCATCTTGCAGGTCGGACAGCTCACCCGCCGACAGCCCTCGGCTCTCTCCGTCCAAAGGCCACATCCCGGACAGTGAACGGGTCTCTTCTCCTTCAGACCACTCCGCCCTAATTTACCGATCTTCTCGATAGCGGTGTACCCTTCCGCAAATGCATCGCTGGTTGCAGCTTCTTCTGCAGCATGTGCAGCAGACAGCAAGTCCCGATGTTCCTCGCACGTCACGCCCAAATGTTCAGGCGTCATACAGGGATGACACGACAGGCGTCGACACTTCCCACAAGTCACCACCCGACCCTCGACCACCGGATCGTGCACCTGAAACCGGTCACAATCTCCAAAGATGCACTCCCTCTCATTCCTCGCCCGAAGCCCCGCCTGCTTCAAACGGAACAGGTAATGCTCTCTGTCTTCCTTGCTCCTGAGGAACGAATCCACGAGGATCTCCCTGGGGATCACCCCCGCGCAGGAGAAGCACGCAATTTCCGCCAATGGATTCTCGATCAGGGAGATTTTCACGTGGCGCGTGCAGCAGAAATTGCAGGTTCGGTTGCAGGGTTTGAGGGGGCAGGAGGGGAATTTCTTGAACTGGTTGTGGGTGTAGCTGACCTCACAACGCTAAAACCTGAGCTCACAACGCTAGAGCTCGGCTTACATGCCAAAAGCGGAACTGTAAGCCGAAAATTGCGGGAGTAGCCGAGGGATGTTAGGTGTAATATTACAGCGCAGACGCCTAGGCGCATATGTTAGACCGCGCGCGAAGTTTAAGGGACGCTAAGCTACTAGCGCAAAATCGAAATTTTCTCCCCTTCCTTCTTCCTTCCTTGCTTCTACTTGCTTATTATAACCTTACTTATAACTACCTAGGTAAGTTATCCCTAACATTACCGCTAACCTTATTATAGCTTACCCTTCACAGCCTCCACGATTACGTAAGCATAAATTCAAGATATCCCTAACCTTACTGCTTACCTTTCGGCTAACCGCTATACACGAACCTTAAGATAAAGGACAACAGAGTACTCGAGCAGACTAGAAAACTAGCGGCTAGCGTAAGGTTAATCTGGACATTATAGGTAAGCTTATTGTTAACCTTATGCAGAAATACTATAAGAGAATAGTTAAGGCTTAGGGAGACGGAACACGGATAAGGGGCAAGGCTTTCGACGTAGTTTGTTGTTATCTCTAGCCTTATGTGTAACCTTACTCCTAACCTTATAGCTTATAGGACGACTATAAGCACGTCGTAATTCCTAAAGGCTAGCCGATCTACCTAATGCCGGAGGGATAGAAGTATAGATTCCCTAGTGTTATAGCTAATCTTATAGCTAACCGCATATAGATACACTAAGGGAACCTTCGTGTTAACCTTAAAGGACGAAGCTATCCCGACTCCGGTACCTCTAATAAATAAGGCAACGATAGGTATATTATAACTAACGTCGTACCTAACCTTACGGCTAACTACATTATAGGCGCCGAATCTAACGGCTCGGAGGATTCTAATAGAGAAGTATCTATTCCGAGATATAGCTTTAACAATTAGGACAAGGCTAGGCTATGTAACGTAAGCTTACGTGTAACACTACGACTAACCTTATAGCTAACCTATTGTGTAGTACCGGGCCACTTCTTATATTAACATAAAGTAGCACGTGCGGAGTGTAGTAAGTATAGCCTAATATTATCCCTAATGTTATAGCTAACCTTATAGTACCGCATTCGAGTTGCTAGACAAGGCGAAGGCCGCGACGGAGTATATAAGAAGGGCGGAGACAGAGGATTCGACGATAATATTATTACTAAGACTAAGGGTAACGTTACTACTAATCCTATAACTAACCTTATAACTAATCCCTTATAGCTGCCTACCGCGTAATCCTAACTGCGACGAACGAGAAGGGCGGATAGGCTAGTAACCTAGCCGCTAAGACGTATGCTTCCCTAATATTACGTCTAACCTTACCGCTAACCTCTCTAGTCTATCCTCCGCTAAGAAATCGAAGAAGCGGACAGCTAAGAAGTATGTTTCCCTAACATTATACCTAACCTTACGGCTAACCTCTATAGCGCTCCCCCCTCTAAGAAATCGAAGAAGGATATTAACGCGAAGTCGGCGCCGACTATTATTAATGTCGACGAGGAAACCGAGGATAAGTATGTTACCTATGTTCTTACGCCTAATATTATTGCTAACCTTATTAGGGCCCCTAGGAAAACTACTAGCGGCAAAGGCCTCAAATCTACATAGGCGATTGTAGCGGCTTAGGGTGCTGCAGCTAGATAGTAACGTTATGCCTAACCTCCCCTTTAACCTTATAGCTAATAATATCTAGCGTGCTGGAGACCTTCCCCCGATACAAGCAAGATGTCCGTGCGAAGAAAGGCAAGAAGGCGTTAAAGAATAGAGCTAAGCCGCCGGTCGTCTATAAGGAGAAAGATGTAAGGTTATCGATAACACTATACTTAACCTTATAGCTAACCTTACACAGCTTAACTACACTAACGCCCTCAAAACCGCTAAGAAGCATCTCGTAGCTAGTATGCCCTACGAGCCTTATGTAAATGCCTACCGCGACCGTAGTAACCTTACGGATAGTAGCACCGCTAAGTGCTTTAAAATCTTCGAATGCTACGCGTGGAACTTGTTTAGTAATAGTCAGGAGATTAAGGAGGCCCTCTGGCCGGCGGCTCGTTAAGACGGGCAGTAATACTAGGGTCAACGTTAGGAGTGACATTAAGGGTAACATTATCGGTAACCTCGCTAGAAAAGCCTGCAGTTTTAATATCCTAGGTAGCAGCACCTTCTAGTAGAACAATTAAATTTTATGCACCTAACACTACCTGTAACCTTATGCGTAACCCCATAGCACAGCTTTTCTTGCCTCTACTATCCTAAGGATTTAATAGATAGATAGATATACTTATTTCTTTACTATTTTAATAGTCTAGTCTTATCTACTTA